>CP049708.1:14796182-14845627 GCA_004148225.2 Heterodera glycines | reverse complement strand
AAAAATTGAAATTTTCAAAATTGTATCTTCAAACATGAAAATCAATTATTGTGAATTTTTGAAAATCTCAACATTGTTGCGGTGATGCTGTTTCAATCCCGCAAACTTTTTGTGAGATTAAAACAATTCTCTCAGGAAATTGCTGTATTTGGCCGGTTAAAATCAAATTCATCGATTTGACCATGATTTGAATAAAATAAGAAAAAATTTTCAGATGCACATATATATTAAATTATGGCAAAGTGTACACTAAGTAAATAGTTTTAGTAACCCAAATCTGAGGTTACTTAGGAAATAAGTTTCGTACACTTTGGCACGCATAAGCTCCACAATAGTATTTAAGAAGCCTTTACTCTTGATTAATATTTAAGTAAACATTTTTGTTTTAAAATATTTGAACAATCACTTGTAAAGGCTTCTGTCCTCTTATTCATTTTGAGATTCACATTTTTTATTTGTTTCAAAATCTTATCGGTCTGCTTTGCGACCATGATGAGATTTTTGCACGTGCCGGTCTGCTTAGCGACCATGGCAACATATCGGTCAGCTTAGCGACCATGATATGTAGTGCAAACGCCGGTCTGCTTTGCGACCATGGCGAGGCTGGTCTGCTTTGCGACCATAGCCAACCGTGTCGGTCTGCTTTGCGACCATGACACAGTGCCGGTCTGCTTCGCGACCATGGCACCCATATCGGTCTGCTTTGCGACCATGATATGGAAAGCAAGCCCAGACTTGCTCTCGCCTAGAGATGCATGTGGCTGGGCCGCTCAATGGTGGCGCCATGAATTCCTTATCGTTACTGGCCAACATCCGGTGCGAAGCTGGTCCCGCACTTTGTCAAGACCAGTGGACTGGTGAGAAGTAACGTAGGAAATCTGAGTTCATCAAAATAAATGTGGACTGCCTTTTGAGGATTGTGGTTCAATGGCCAGTCCCTTAAAGGATTGTAGTTCGCACTATGCTGATCTTTCCCCTACTTGGGAAAGATTCGGCAAAAAATGCATAATTTTTATCTGCATTCTTAATGGGATGTGTGAGCGATCAATTTCTGCACTCAATGACCTTTGTGCGAAATTGGACATGTTTGATTCGCAGCGGCATCACTGTGGAAAACAAGGAAGATGCACCTTAATTTTTCACATTTCAATGTTTTTGATAAATATTTGATTAATGTGGTTTATTGGTTGTTTTCCCCAAATATTTTGCCGCATGTACACATCATTGCTTCATTTTTGTTTTCAGATGCCTTCAAAACAACACGCTAAAAGAAAGAAGGAGCAAGAGCGGTACCAAAGGCAGATGGAGCAATCTGTCAGCCCAGGTCGCTCACCCGTCCCTGACGGAAGTGCAGATGAGAATGGGGTGGCATCACACCCGGGCACCACAACGCCCAATATTAGTGCTTTGCAATTAAGCACACCGGCTTCTTCCATTGGAAGTAAAAGAAGGGGAAGACCCCCAAAAGCCGGAGCGGAGTCAATTATGACTTCGCAACACAGTGTGTCATCTGCTGATACACAAGGTCACTTTGGCCACTCAAAATGTTGAGTCGTCGCCTAGCAGCAAAAAATGGAAGGTCGGCGAAGTTGACCGATCCATGTCTGCTATTGGAGCAATTGCTTCAACGCCTGTTTCCAGGCAAAGCCGTGGAGGGCGGCCGCCAAAAAAGAGAGGCCCAGGCAGGGGCCAAACAAATTATTCAATGAGCAATGGCTCTCAATGAACCACGGCTCTGAAGCATACAAATTGGTCGTTTTGCCAATGTGCCTGAAAAATAAACTTCAGCACAGTGCAAATTAATTTGCCACATCGCGAAATTTTGCCTGTAAAATTTGGAAATGGGCAGAATTGGCCTTTACGAATGCGATGAGAGCGCTCTGGCCCAAGATTCATTGAAACCTGTTGGAATGATCTGACACAGTTTCTAAATGATGGCTTTTGTCGAATATTTGGCATACTTGGCAAGCATATCACAACGAAAAGTGGTCGTTGTTGATCCAATGTGTATGGCAAATGGGCATGACCGGTCATGCCTTATAAAAATATGACATTTGGGTATGACCCTAATGTTCCGGCAGAAGTCATACTTTTGCCAGTACATTTCCCTGGACATTGGACTCTCATTGTCCATGATGTTCAGTGCGGTACTCATTTTGCCGATTCTTTGCCTACCCCATATGGCAGGTTGGATTGCAACTGACGGATAAAATTAAAAAGATCATTTCTGACATTTTGCCGTCACAGTGTTGACCGGGATTGTTAATGCCAAAATCTGACGGTCCAACACGATGGAAATAGCTGCGGGTACTTTGTGTGCCTGTATGCTGAATCCTGGCTTATGAACAATCGCACATTTGTTCTGCCAGATTTATCCATCAATTATGAAAAGAAGCGTATTTTGTGGCACATTAACGAGCTGTATGGCTCTGATAATGTGCCATATCATCCAAGGGAAGGGGTGCCAACTCCTTGCCCAATTGTCTATCGACACGGATGAAGCGCAGTCGACATCCAAGGCCGCTGAGCCAATGGAATTGATGAGCATGATGACATAATGATCATCGAACCACAGACAAGTGGACAGGCTGTAATGCCATTCTCACCCAAGCCCAAGTGGCAGGTGAAAACCAAGCCGACACGCTTGGTTTGGTGTCGGAGTCTTGCGTCCGCAAGAGCCAATTGCGCAGGCTGACGATGCAATATTTGTCAGACCGAAGACGCCTCCGAGGCGATCACGCGCATAGGCAGACGGCAATCAGCTTCGATTAGCCGTTCTCCTTCACCCGCACCAAAGCGTCGCACATCGGCAAATGCTTGAGAAGTCACAGCATTTACGAAGCGTTGCTACCTTGTCCACAAGGGTTGGTGCTGTGCTGCGCAGCAGCAAAGCATTATCCGGAATATTCCGATTCTGGTAAGCTTGGCGAAAAAAGTGCTCTCATTTGTGGGCACTACTCTTCCCGCATGAGGACAGCAGCCTTTGCTGTCGACAGGGAAGGGTTGTTTTGCCAAAGCTTAACCCGCACCCAAAAGAGCTTGAAGAGCTCATCGTGTGCGACAAACAACCCCGCGAAGGGAAGGAGTTTGTTCGGAATATGTCGCGTTACAACAATTTGCTCCAATTTGCGAGTGTTTCGGCTGGAAATAAGCCATGCCCTGCAGGCGGACCGATGGCAGTAATTCTCAACGGAGAATTCCATCGCCGCATAAGCAGCATGCAGGCTGGCACAACCCAGATTCCTGGCTTCGGTCAGTTATACATTCTGGATCCAGTCGAAGCCATGGAGCAGCGACGAAAAAATCCCACCTTCACGGGAGAGAAAATTACAAACGATGAAGAGTTTGTGCAGGGTCATCAGCTTAATGATGAGACCCTTGAAATTTTGGAACAAATGATCCAACAAAATCACCCGGCTGCATTTGCTTACAAGCAGGCTCGTGAACAGCTGCAAGAGTTGTTAAGACAACAAAGGACTGAAGAGCTCCGTTCTTCAGAATGACTTTGTTGAATGAGCGCTCTGCTCCGGGTGGTATGAAAGACCCAAAGTTGCATCCCCACCAGATAATCACCCCCTCAACGGGTGAAGGGATGTTCGCAATTCATGCGGATCCCACAGGTGCCCCGGCACCAAAAGGGATATGGGTCGAAAACAAGCAAGGGCAGTTAAACGAAATAGCCCCGTTCAGTCCATGGACTGATAGCTTGACTATCCATTAATTAAGCCTAAGGGCGACGATGGATATCAAATTGGCATTCCATATGCCAAACCCGCACAAAAAAAGCGGAAAGCGATCAATGTGTCGATCAAATGTTTGACACTGAGCAATGTCCGATGATGACATGCGAGACTGAGTCAATTGCTGCATCAGATGCTGATCGGTCGAATCGACGAATCAGATTGATCGCTATGATAAACGAAAATTTTTCTCCCTGCGAGATTACTGCAAGTACCATCTCGCAATAAGGGATGAAAATTTGGAGTGGCAATACCACCACATTCTTCATGTGGCGGTGGTCTTGGACAGCGCTGGGTCTTAGACCAAGCGCCAAAATTGACTGGCAAATTGCCACTTTTTTGCGCCGTCCAGACATGGACCTGCGCATAAGTACTCCAAAAAATTTGCTGCATTATTTGGTGAACCAATACAATAAGCAGCAAGCTCGGCAAAACCCCAATGCACGACAAAAGACTGTCGATGACATTGGCAGTAGTTGTTCGCCTTTCTGAGAAATGTAAATTCTCTTCAGTATTGGAAAAAAATGTATGAAGACTGCAACACCATTTTTGCGCGTTGCCACGACGCAAAAAAGGCGCGGCTCTTCATCACATTCACGAACAACCGTGAGTGGCCAGAGTTCAAGGAGAACATTTACAAAAATGGTCAAATGTTCACTGACCGTTTGACATGTGGATGCGAGTGTGGTGCAGCAAAATTGCTGTTTTCCACCAAGAGCTCTATGAAAGGTTTCTTCGGAACAATCCTTGGCTCAGGAGAGTCAATGGAGTTCCAAGGGCGTGGTGGCCCACACGCACACATTGTAGCCCAGACTGACCTGGACGCAGTCCCAGAAGTCATCCAGGAATACATATGGGCTCATATTCCACCTTTGCCGAGCAAAGATGATGACTCACCCATTGCGCAAATGCATCGCGAAGTCCGCGAACTAATGCATATGCAACTGCACAGATGCAGTGATAGTTGGTGTGGTCCACGTGACCCCAACTTTGGGCGGTGTAAAAAGGGCTTCCCAGCCCCGTACTCGAAATGTACGATCTACACCCGGACAGGCCCGCGTTGTATTACCGGCCTAGCCCAACCGAGGTGGTGCCCAAATTGAGGTGAACGGCTTAATATACGACAACTCGCAAGTCGTGCCGTACAACCCATACATTTTGCTGCGTTACCGAGTACACCACAACGTGTTATTCGCATACGGTAACAAAGCGAACATCAAATATGCACTCAAATACCCTTTCAAAGGGCCTGGACATTGTTATGTCGAGTGCAAAGAGGAGTCCGGCAGCAAAATCGGTATCGATGAGCCGGCTCAATATGCCAAAATGAACTTCCGTGGTGCTACGGAAGCTTTTGCAGTTGTGCATTCAATGCCATTTGCAAAACTCTCGCATCACGTTGTTCATTTGTCCATTCATTTGCCAAACCAGCAGCCCGTTGTCTACAGGGCATTCCAACTGGTGAGCAAAGCTGAGGAAATTCAGCGAGGCGAACTCCCAGAGACGCCATGCTCTGCTTATTGGAAGCAATGGCAAAATGAATGGCAGCATGTTCCTTCGCTTAAGGACATGCTTTTTGAAAAAGTCCCAGAGCAATTTCGCTGGGCAAAGGACCGATGGGTCTTATATAAAAGGAAGCCTAGCAAAAGGCCCCCAATCGGTCGTGTTGTACCTGTCCCTCCAACGGACCGGGAAAGATTTGCGCTCTATGCGTTAATGCGTCACTTTCCCGGTGATCCGGACCACTTAAAACTGGTCAATGGGCAGCAGTACAACACCTTCACAGAGGCCGCTTTACAGCATGGGCTTCTTGAAGATGACCAAATTTGGCACAAAACGCTCGGCGAGGCAGCCTTGCATCGCTGGCCGGACCAGATGAGATGGCTCTTCGTGAGCATCCTCGTCTTTGGGCAGCCGAGCAATGCCCTAGAACTGTGGAACAAGTACAAAGACCAAATGTACAATCCACAGGGCATCACCAGTGCGGCTATACGCCAAGCACGCGAGCAGGAAGCGCTAGCCGACATTGATTGGCGATTGCACTTCTTTAACTCAAGCTGCATGCACTGTGGCCTCCCAGATCCACCAAATTCAAAAGCCAAAAATATCAATTTGGCAGTTGAAGAAGCTTTCTTTGGTGATGATGATCTTAATATGCCGCCTGGCCAGCCAAATCAAAGGCCACAACAAAACACCACCTCCACTCAACAGCGACCAGCAAAAGGTCTTTGATGCTGTTGTGGGCAATACAGTCGGACCCAAAGGATCAGACTGTGCCTCGCCGTTTCTTCATTTTCGGCGATGGAGGACAGGAAAAACATTCCTGTTTGGCCAAATTATCAAGCGCTTGCGAAGCCCCCATACACCTACAAAGTGCTTGCTACGGCATCCACTGGGTGTGCGGCTATCTTGCTGCCATATGGGAAAACAGCCCATTCCACGTTCCGTCTGGCAGAGAAGTCTCGCTAGACAAGCTTCCAAGCATTCCGCTTGAAAGCTTCTTTGCCGACGGATACGTGAGGCCCAACTCATCATCATTGATGAGATCACCATGCTTCACAACACGGTGATAGAGGTCATCGACCGAGTGTGCAAAGAAATGGCAATTCCCAGCACAAGGACCTCCTCTTCGGAGGAAAAACGGTCATATTCAGCGGTGACTTTAAACAGTCACTGCCGGTCGTGCCTCACGAAGGCCTAACTGCACAAGTTACGGCCTGCTTTCAAACCTCTCCACTGTTTGTCAATTCCACAATGAAATTGACCATCAACCAGAGGTTGGGCCAAGGGCAGCAAGCTACTTGCAAATGTGCCGCCAAATCGGCCTCGGAGAGACCGGAGAACACTTCTGGATTCCTCCGCAGTTCCTCGTAAAGAGCAGGGAAGAGTTGATAGACTTTGTCTATCCCGACTTCCAAAACTCCTTGGAAATGACAAGGAACTGCTCAATCGTCTGATCCTCGCACCTCACATTGACACGTGCGATGAGATCAACGAAATCATGATGGCGAATGTGCCTGGTCAAGTGCGCGAATATTTGTCCTCGGAAACCGCTTGACGAGCGGCCACTGGACATCGATGAAATCGAGTCCGAAGTGGCAGCGTTGAACCGACGCACAGACTCTGGGATGCCTCCCCACCGTCTGCGACTCAAGGTCGGAAGCGTCGTTGTTCTCCTTATCAACAAAAGTGATAAGGAAGGACTGATCAACGGCACGCGCATCGTTCTTGAAGAACTTGGCGACGATCGTCTGGTCGGTCGCGTAATAACAGCAACGCTGTTGGTGGCCAAGTTAAGTTCTTCATCGAAAGAACACGCAATGTCTACGAGGACAAAACGCCTGGCGGCTTAAAATATGAGCGTTTGCAGTTTCCCATCAAACCTGCCTTCGCCATGACCATTCTCAAAGGTCAAGGCCAAACAATCAGCACGGTCGGAATTGACCTTGAAAGGGATGTATTTTCCCATGGTCAATTATACACTGCCTTTTCAAGGGCAACGGACGGTAACAACGTCCGAGTGTACGCTCCCAGAAGGGAGACCGATGCACAAGGTCAAACCAAAGTGTTGAACATTGTGGCCAAAAACATGCTCAAATTGCAATAAAGCAAACGAGTTATAGTCCAGCGTGTGTGGCACTTTACTGATGTCGCCCCGTTCTCATCTGCACTTTAAACGCATACACACAAAAAGTGCTGCCACCTGGACTAAGGGAGGGAGGAGGGATGACGTGCGAGTTAGGGCACTTCCGGTTTCCATTGCACTGATAAATGCAATGTGTCAGCTCATCACGTGAGTGAAACCAAGTGCATGTCGGCTGACGCAAAGACCCTAACACAAGGCCTAGGTAGCGAAGCTCCCAAAGCGCGAAGCGCTTTAAGCACCCAAGAAACATGTAAGCACACACCCGCTAGTATATACGTTATATTGACAAGGAGTTTCGTTGCTAAAACATTTTCTCCCGGCCGAAGGCCGGGAGCGCCCTGAAAGTAGTGGAAGGGTCTTACAACTTTTTGAGGAGCATCGGGAAAACTATAGAAAAAAATTCAGCGCGGACGACTGAGTCCCAGGGACGGATTTCTCACTTTTTCGTGCAGTTTAGGGCCCATAACTTTTTTTCTAAAACTCGATCAAAAAATTCCCGCTGTGAGGGCACTCCGCAGAAGTGTCCTCTATAATCCGTATTTTTTATTTTTTGATCAGACCAAATCCCGGACCTGTACAGACACGGAGACTCAGTTAATTTTTTTTTCCCACTTCAGTACCAGCGAATAACTCATTAGGGTTTGACCTGAGCGCAGGGTGGCCAGCAGACTTATTGTAGAGTTCAAAAGCTCGATTTTTCCAAATTTTAAAATTTCGAAAATTTTCAAAATTTTTCGAGCTAGGCCTAAAAAACGGTTTTCGGGTTTTTGAATTTTATGATTTTTTAACGATTTTTCCCAGAAAACGGAGAGCACTTCCAAAACATAGTTTTTCGAGCTCTATCGATTGGTATTTTTTTGGAAAAATTTCGATTTTTTCCCGGAAATAGAAAAAATTTTTGGCCTCAGCGGGACATTTGAGTCCCGGGCCCATAACTCGTCAGGGTTGTTTTAGCCGAAAAATTGCCTTAGAAATTTTTGTAGAGATTTTAAATGCTATCGAATGGTATACTACATGATGAAAATTTTCAAAAATTTTCGAGCTAGGCCCCCTAGAAATTTTCGGAAATTTTTTTTGGGTTGAAAATGGGGTGAAAAATATTTTTCTGGGTATTTTGAGGTGCTGATACGAATATGATGTTTATTTTAAGTTTAATTTTTGGAATTTTTTAAAAATTCGAAAATATTTTTGGCAATTTTTTGGCCCTGGATTTTGGCCTAAATATTTGAAAATTCATAACAAATCGAAGGGTTGATCAATTTTACAGGATAAAGCCTTAAAAATAGAGAAAAATCAGGAGAATTTTATGGACTTTATTTGGAATTTCTATCTAAAAAAGGAAAAAAGTTATTCCAGAATTTCTGGAAAAATTCGAATTTTCAGAAAAAAATTCATAACTCGGTTCTGAAGAGATATTCTGGAAAAATAAAATACTACAAAAATCCGCAGTTTTTTGCTCTATTTTATAAATTTTATTTGACATTTGTATCACTTTTTTAAGAATTTTTATAAAAATAAAAGTGATTTTGAGATTCGGGACCAAAGGGGTGAGCATAGGATTTTTGAGTTGAAAAATTTTTTCACCAAAAATCTTCCAAAAACATGTCTTTAGGGGTTATTTGGGCCGCTGATCACGAATACGTGATCAGATTTTACTTTTGACATCGTTAAGACCTCAGAATCCCTGTGTGATTGGGGATTCTGAGGCATCATTTTTTGGGGGGGGGGCAAAGTTCGAAGCCGGACGGTGTACATTATTTTTCTTTGTATTTTTTGGGTTAATTTTCATTACTTTTAATAAACTTAAATGTTTGGTTTTATTAATAATAAATTTTTTAGTTTAATTAAATTATTTTTTGATGAATAATGATTTTCATTTAAATTATTTATTATATTTAATTAAAGAATTTCAGCTATTATTTTAAAATTTAATTGTAAAATTTTTTTCATTTCAATTTAAATAACTATTCAATTATTATACATTTCATAATTTGTTTTTCATTAATAAAAAGTGTATAATATTTTAAAAAATGAAAAATATAACACATCGATTTTTTATCTATTTTGAATAAAAACAATTCCTTAATTACCGTAAATGCTCTATTTGAATGCCCACTTTCTAATCACTGTTGTACCTCTTTTAGTCACTTTTGCACCTCTTCTAATCATTTTTGTAACTCTTCTAATCTCTGTTGTACCTCTTTTAATCTCTGTTGTACCTCTTATAATCACTGTTGTACCTCTTCTAATCACTGTTGTACCTCTTCTCATCATTGTTGTACCTCTTTTAATCACTGTTGCACCTCTTCTAATAACAGTTTACCTCTTCTAATCTGATGTACCTCTTCTAATCACCGTTGTACTCTTCTGATCACTGTTGCACCTCTTTTAGTCACTTTTGCACCTCTTCTAATCATTTTTGTAACTCTTCTAATCTCTGTTGTACCTCTTTTAATCTCTGTTGTACCTCTTATAATCACTGTTGTACCTCTTATAATCACTGTTGTACCTCTTCTCATCATTGTTGTACCTCTTTTAATCACTGTTGCACCTCTTCTAATAACAGTTTACCTCTTCTAATCTGATGTACCTCTTCTAATCACCGTTGTACCTCTTCTGATCACTGTTGCACCTCTTTTAGTCACTTTTGCACCTCTTCTAATCATTTTTGTAACTCTTTTAATCTCTGTTGTACCTCTTATAATCACTGTTGTACCTCTTATAATCACTGTTGTACCTCTTCTCATCATTGTTGTACCTCTTTTAATCACTGTTGCACCTCTTCTAATAACAGTTTACCTCTTCTAATCTGATGTACCTCTTCTAATCACCGTTGTACCTCTTCTGATCACTGTTGCACCTCTTTTAGTCACTTTTGCACCTCTTCTAATCATTTTTGTAACTCTTCTAATCTCTGTTGTACCTCTTTTAATCTCTGTTTACCTCTTATAATCACTGTTGTACCTCTTCTCATCATTGTTGTACCTCTTTTAATCACTGTTGCACCTTTCTAATAACAGTTTACCTCTTCTAATCTGATGTACCTCTTCTAATCACCGTTGTACCTCTTCTGATCACTGTTGCACCTCTTTTAGTCACTTTTGCACCTCTTCTAATCATTTTTGTAACTCTTCTAATCTCTGTTGTACCTCTTTTAATCTCTGTTGTACCTCTTATAATCACTGTTGTACCTCTTCTCATCATTGTTGTACCTCTTTTAATCACTGTTGCACCTCTTCTAATAACAGTTTACCTCTTCTAATCTGATGTACCTCTTCTAATCACCGTTGTACCTCTTCTGATCACTGTTGCACCTCTTTTAGTCACTTTTGCACCTCTTCTAATCATTTTTGTAACTCTTCTAATCTCTGTTGTACCTCTTATAATCGCTGTTGTACCTCTTCTCATCATTGTTGTACCTCTTTTAATCACTGTTGCACCTCTTCTAATAACAGTTTACCTCTTCTAATCACCGTTGTACCTCTTCTGATCACTGTTATACCTATTTTAATCACTGTTGTACCCTTTTTATCACAGTTGAACATCTTCTGATCACTGTTGTACCTCTTCTGATCACTGTTGCACCTCTTTTAGTCACTTTTGCACCTCTTCTAATCATTTTTGTAACTCTTCTAATCTGTTGTACCTCTTTAATCACCGTTGTACCTCTTCTGATCACTGTTGCACCTCTTTTAGTCACTTTTGCACCTCTTCTAATCATTTTTGTAACTCTTCTAATCTCTGTTGTACCTCTTTTAATCTCTGTTGTACCTCTTATAATCACTGTTGTACCTCTTCTCATCATTGTTGTACCTCTTTTAATCACTGTTGCACCTCTTCTAATAACAGTTTATCTTCTAATCTGATGTACCTCTTCTAATCACCGTTGTACCTCTTCTGATCACTGTTGCACCTCTTTTAGTCACTTTTGCACCTCTTCTAATCATTTTTGTAACTCTTCTAATCTCTGTTGTACCTCTTATAATCGCTGTTGTACCTCTTCTCATCATTGTTGTACCTCTTTTAATCACTGTTGCACCTCTTCTAATAACAGTTTACCTCTTCTAATCACCGTTGTACCTCTTCTGATCACTGTTATACCTATTTTAATCACTGTTGTACCCTTTTTATCACAGTTGAACATCTTCTGATCACTGTTGTACCTCTTCTGATCACTGTTGCACCTCTTTTAGTCACTTTTGCACCTCTTCTAATCATTTTTGTAACTCTTCTAATCTGTTGTACCTCTTCTAATCACCGTTGTACCTCTTCTGATCACTGTTGCACCTCTTTTAGTCACTTTTGCACCTCTTCTAATCATTTTTGTAACTCTTCTAATCTCTGTTGTACCTCTTTTAATCTCTGTTGTACCTCTATAATCACTGTTGTACCTCTTCTCATCATTGTTTACCTCTTTTAATCACTGTTGCACCTCTTCTAATAACAGTTTACCTCTTCTAATCTGATGTACCTCTTCTAATCACCGTTGTACCTCTTCTGATCACTGTTGCACCTCTTTTAGTCACTTTTGCACCTCTTCTAATCATTTTTGTAACTCTTCTAATCTCTGTTGTACCTCTTATAATCGCTGTTGTACCTCTTCTCATCATTGTTGTACCTCTTTTAATCACTGTTGTACCCTTTTTATCACAGTTGAACATCTTCTGATCACTGTTGTACCTCTTCTGATCACTATTGAACCTCTTCTAACACCGTTGTAACGGGCGCGAGGCGCCCGTCCGATCTCAACAAATTTAAAAAACGGGCGCGAAGCGCCCGTCTGAGGCCGCGAAGCGGCCGAAAAGGCCCAACTAAATTTAAAAACGGGCGCGAAGCGCCCGTCTGAGCTTAACAAATTTAAAAAACGGGCGCGAAGCGCCCGTCAAAGCAAAACAAAATATGAAAAACGGGCGCGAAGCGCACGTGCGATCTCAACAAGTTTAAAAAACGGGCGCGAAGCGCCCGACTAAGGCCGCGAAGCGGCCTAACAAGCTAAAAAACGGGCGCGAAGCGCCCGTATGAGTTCAACGGATTTAAAAAACGGGCGCGAAGCGCCCGTCCAAGGCCAATAAAATTGAAAAACGGGCGCGAAGCGCCCGACTAAGGCCGCGAAGCGGCCTAACAAGCTAAAAAACGGGCGCGAAGCGCCCGTATGAGTTCAACGGATTCAAAAAACGGGCGCGAAGCGCCCGTCCAAGGCCAATAAAATTGAAAAACGGGCGCGAAGCGCCCGACTAAGGCCGCGAAGCGGCCTAACAAGCTAAAAAACGGGCGCGAAGCGCCCGTCCAAGGCCAACAAAAATTGAAAAACGGGCGCTAAGCGGCCGTATAAGTTCAACAGATTTAAATAACGGGCGCGAAGCGCCCGTCTTGAGCCTCGATGTGGACTAAAAGCCTCTAATAATTTTTTAAAAATTCAAAAAAAACTCTCCAACCAAATCGATCAATTTGAATCGCTTTACAGTCTAGGTAGCGAAGCTCCCAAAGCGCGAAGCGCTTTTCCCAGCGAAATAGCCGACGGTTCACGCACCCGCTAGTTAATATATACGTTATATTGACAAGGAGTTTCGTTGCTAAAACCATTTTCTCCCGGCCGAAGGCCGGGAGCGCCCTGAAAGTAGTGGAAGGGTCTTACAACTTTTTGAGGTGCATCCGGGAAAACTAAGAGAAAAAATTCAGCGCGGACGACTGAGTCCCGGGGACCGATTTCTCACTTTTCTTGCAGTTTAGGGCCCCTAACTTTTTTTCTAAAACCCGAATCAAAAAGTGCCCGCTGTGAGGCACTCCCCACAACTGTCCTCTATATGCTGGTATTTTTATTTTTTTATTAGAGCCACCCCCTGGCCTGCACGCTTGGCTAACTGAAGTGTGCTCAAAAAGTACACTTCAGTACCAGGCGAATAACTCGCCAGGGTTGCTTTGACCGAAAAATTGTTTCTGAGCAAAAATGTGTAGTATTTGAAAGGCTATCAAACCAAGTTTTAAAATTTCGAAAATTTTCAAAAATTTTCGAGCTAGGCCTAAAAAAACGATTTTCGGGTTTTTGAATTTTAGGAATTTTTAACGAATTTTCCCAGAAAAACGGAGACCACTTCCAAAACATAGTTTTTCGAGCTCTATCGATTGGTAATTTTTTTTGGAAAAATTTCGATTTTTTCCCGGAAATAGAAAAATTTTTTGGCCTGAGCGGGACATTTCAGTCCCGGGCCTATAACTCGTCGGGGGTTGGTTCTAGCCAAAAATTGCCTTAGGGCAAAATTGTAGTGTTTTTTAAGCTCTATCGAATGGTGTGCCATATGGCCGGAAATTTTCAAAAATTTTCGAGCTAGGCCCCTAGAAATTTTTCAAAAATTTTTTTGGGGTCGAAAAAGGTGTGTGAAAAATATTTTTCTGGGCTATTTTTGAGGTGCTGAGCACGAATGTGATGTTTATTTTTCGTTTTCAAAATTTTTGGAATTTTTTTAAAAATTCTTTTTTTTTGGCAATTTTTTGGCCCTCGGGATTTTGGCCTAATATTTGAAAATTCATATCTAGCCTAAGGGTTGACCAATTTTGAGTAAATAAAGCTTTAAAAATAGAGAAAAATCAGGAGAATTTTATGGGATTTATTTATGTTTTCTAACATCAATATGAAAAAAGTTATTCCAGAAATTCTGGAAATTTTAGATTTTTCAGAAAAAAATTCGTAACTGCCTTCTGAAAAGCTATTTGAGAAAAGTAAAATACTACAAAAATCCGCAATTTTTTTCTCTATAATATAAATTTTATTTTACATTTTTATCGCATTTTTAAAAAAAGATACAAAAATAAAAGTGATTTTGGAGTCGGGACCAAAGGGGGGGGGAGCACATGGTTTTTAAGTGAAAAAAAAATTTCACCAAAAATCTTCCAAAAACATGTCTTTAGGGGTTATTTGGGCCGCTGATCACGAATACGTGATCAGATTTTACTTTTGACATCGTCAAGACCTCAGAATCCCTGTGTGATTGGGGATTCTGAGGCATCATTTTGAGGGGGGGGCAGGTTCGAATCCGCGCGGTGTATATTATTTTCTATGTATTTTTGGGTTATTTTTAATGTTTTAATTCATTTAAAAGAGTGTTTTTTTCTTAATAAAAATAAAATTTTTTAATTTAAATTAAATTGTTTTTTTGTGAAAAATGTTTTAAATTAAAATAATAATTTATTTACTTTTATTAAAGAACTCCTGTATTTTTTAAATTAGAATTTGTAAAATTAATTTCAATTTAAATAAATATTCAATCCTTGTACATTTCAAACTTTCTTTTTAATTAATAAAAGGAATAATTTATTTTATTTTTTAAAATTTATTAATTACATTCAATATTTAATCTTACTTTTTAATAAACGATTTCCTTAATTATTTAATTTTAAAACCATGATTGTACGCTTTTTAACCATTGTTGTACCATTCCAACAATTTTTGTATTTTTAATTTTAATAAAACTTTTTCCTTATTTATTTAATTTCAAACAATGTTGTACCTCTTCCCCAATGGTAGTACCTCTCCTAACCATGGTGTACCTCTTCTAATCACTGTTTTACATCTTCTAATCATTTTGTACCTCTCTAATTACTGTTGTACCTCTTCTAATCAATGTTGTACCTATTCTTGTCACTGTTGTACCTCTTTTAATCACTGTTGTACCTCTTTTAATCACTGTTGTACCTCTTCTAATCACTGTTCTTCCTCTTTTAATCACTATTGTACCTCTTTTAATCATTTTTGTACCTCTTCTAATCACTGTTCTTCCTCTTTTAATCACTGTTGTGCCTCTTCTCATCACTTTTGTACCTCTTCTAATCACTTTTGTACCTCTTTTAATCACTTTTTACCTCTTTTAATCACTGTTGTACCACCTCTTTTAATCACTGTTGCACCTCTTCTAATAACTGCTTCGGATCCAACAATTACTCCACAACCCATAAATAACGGGCGCGAAGCGCCCGTCCGACTCAACACAATTTTAAAAACGGCCGCGAAGCGGCCGAAAAGCACAACAAAAATTAGAAACGGGCGCAAAGCGCCCGTTCGAGGACGCGAAGGGCGCGAAGCGCCCGTCTTGATCCTCGATGTGGACTAAAAACCCATAATAATTTTTTAAAAATTCAAAAAAAATCTCCAACTAATTCGATCAATTTGAATCGCTTCACAGTCTAGGTAGCGAAGCTCCCAAAGCGCGAAGCGCTTTTTCCCAGCTAAATAGCCGACGGTTCACGCACCCGCTAGTTAATATATACGTTATATTGACAAGGAGTTTCGTTTCAAAAACTAATTTGAGCTTAACGGCTAATGGGACGGGTCTGAAAGTAGTGGAAGGGTCTTACAACTTTTTGAGGAGAATCCGGGAAAACTATAGGTTTTTTGATCCGAGCGCCAACTGAGTACCGGGGACTGATTTGTCACTTTTGTTTGCATTTGAAGGCCCCTAACTTTTTTTGTAAAACTCGAATCAAAAAGTGCCCGCTGTGAGGGCACTCCGCCAAAGTGTCCTCTAAATGCTGGTATTTTTTAAAATTTTTTTTGAGCAAACCCCTGGCCTGCAAAAAATGGCAACTGAAGCGTGCTCAAAAAGTACACTTCAGTACCAGGTGAATACCGCGCCAGGGTTTGATCTGAGCGGGGGGTGGTCAGCGAACTTATTGTAGAGCTTTAAAAGCCCGATTTTTCCAAATTTTAAAATTTCGAAAATTTTCAAAATTTTTCGAGTTAGGCCTAAAAAACGGTTTTCGGGTTTTTGAATTTTAGGATTTTTTAACGATTTTTCCCAGAGAAACGGAGACCACTTCCAAAACATAGTTTTTCGAGCTCTATCGACTGGTATTTTTTTCGGAAAAATTTCGATTTTTTCCCGGAAATAGAAAAAAATTTTGGCCTCAGCGGGACATTTGAGTCCCGGGCCCATAACTCGTCAGGGGTTGGTTTTATCGAAAAAACTCCTTAGGGCAAAATTGTAGAGCTTTTTAAATGCTATCGAATGGTGTACTACATGTTCGAAAATTTTCAAAATTTTTCGAGCTAGGCCCCTAGAAATTTTCAAAAATTTTTTTTGGGTTGAAAAAGAGGGTGAAAAATATTTTTCTGGGGTAAATTAGGGTCCTGAGCACAAATATGATGTTTATTTTAAGTTTCAGATTTTTTGGAATATTTTAAAAATTCTTTATTTTTTGGCAATTTTTTGGCCCTCGGGATTTTGGCCTAATATTTGAAAATTCATAACAAATCGAAGGGTTGATCAATTTTACAGGAATAAAGCCTTAAAAATAGAGAAAAATCAGGAGAATTTTATGGACTTTATTTGGAATTTCTATCTGTAAAATGAAAAAACTTATTCCAGAATTTCTGGAAATTTTCGATTTTTCAGAAAAAAATTCATAACTCGGTTCTGAAAAGGCATACTGTAAAAGTAAAATACTATAAAAGTCCGCAATTTTTAGCTCTATTTTCTAAATTTTATTTGACCTCTTTATCACTTTCTTACGAATTGTTACAAAAATAAAAGTGATTTTGGGATTCGGGACCAAAGGGGGGTGACCAGGATTTTTGATTGAAAAAATTTTTTCACCAAAAATCTTCCAAAAACATGTCTTTAGGGGTTATTTGGGCCGCTGATCACGAATACGTAATCAGATTTTACTTTTGACATCGTTTAGACCTCAGAATCCCTGTGTGATTGGGGATTCTGGGGCATCTTCTGGGGGGGGGGGCGGCAGGTTCGAATCCGGCCGGTGTAAATTATTTTTCTATGACTTTTTACGTTATTTTCAATGTTTTTAACTAATCTGAAGATTTGTTGTAGATTATTTAAAAAAAATTTTTACATGAAAGAATTTTATGTTGTACCTCTTCTAATCACTGTTGTACCTCTTCTAATCACTGTTGTACCTCTTCTCATCACTGTGTACCTCTTCTAATCACTGTTGTACCTCTTCTAATCACTGTTGTACCTCTTCTAATCACTGTTGTACCTCTTCTAATCACTGTTGTACCTCTTCTAATCACTGTTGTACCTCTTCTAATCACTGTTGTACCTCTTCTAATCACTGTTGTACCTCTTCTAATCACTGTTGTACCTCTTCTAATCACTGTTGTACCTCTTCTAATCACTGTTGTACCTCTTCTAATCACTGTTGTACCTCTTCTAATCACTGTTGTACCTCTTCTAATCACTGTTGTACCTCTTCTAATCACTGTTGTACCTCTTCTCATCACTGTGTACCTCTTCTCATCACTGTTGTACCTCTTCTAATCACTGTTGTACCTCTTCTCATCACTGTGTACCTCTTCTAATCACTGTTGTACCTCTTCTAATCACTGTTGTACCTCTTCTAATCACTGTTGTACCTCTTCTAATCACTGTTGTACCTCTTCTAATCACTGTTGTACCTCTTCTAATCACTGTTGTACCTCTTCTAATCACTGTTGTACCTCTTCTAATCACTGTTGTACCTCTTCTAATCACTGTTGTACCTCTTCTCATCACTGTGTACCTCTTCTAATCACTGTTGTACCTCTTCTCATCACTGTGTACCTCTTCTAATCACTGTTGTACCTCTTCTAATCACTGTTGTACCTCTTCTAATCACTGTTGTACCTCTTCTAATCACTGTTGTACCTCTTCTAATCACTGTTGTACCTCTTCTCATCATTGTGTACCTCTTCTAATCACTGTTGTACCTCTTCTAATCACTGTTGTACCTCTTCTAATCACTGTTGTACCTCTTCTAATCACTGTTGTACCTCTCCTAATCACTCTTCTAATCACTGTTGTCCCTCTTCTAATCACTGTTGTACCTCTCCTAATCACTCTTCTAATCACTGTTGTACCTCTTCTAATCACTGTTGTACCTCTTCTCATCACTGTGTACCTCTTCTAATCACTGTTGTACCTCTTCTCATCACTGTGTACCTCTTCTAATCACTGTTGTACCTCTTCTAATCACTGTTGTACCTCTTCTAATCACTGTTGTACCTCTTCTAATCACTGTTGTACCTCTTCTAATCACTGTTGTACCTCTTCTAATCACTGTTGTACCTCTTCTCATCACTGTGTACCTCTTCTAATCACTGTTGTACCTCTTCTAATCACTGTTGTACCTCTTCTAATCACTGTTGTACCTCTTCTAATCACTGTTGTACCTCTTCTAATCACTGTTGTACCTCTTCTAATCACTGTTGTACCTCTTCTAATCACTGTTGTACCTCTTCTAATCACTGTTGTACCTCTTCTAATCACTGTTGTACCTCTCCTAATCACTCTTCTACTTTTTGAGGCGCATCCGGGAAAACTATAGAGAAAAATTCAGCGCGGACGACTGAGTCCCGGGGACCGATTTCTCACTTTTTCTTGCGTTTGTTAGCCCATAACTTTTTTTCTAAAACTCGGATCAAAAAATTCCCGCTGTGAGGGCACTCCGCAGAAGTGTCCTCTATAATCCAGTATTTTTTATTTTTTGATCAGACCAAATCCCGGACCTGTACAGACACGGAGACTCAGTTAATTTTTTTTTCCCACTTCAGTACCAGGTGAATACCACGTCAGGGTTTGGTCTGAGGGAGGGGGTGCCAGCGAACTTATTGTAGAGCTTTTAAAAAAAAATTTTTCCAAAAAAATTTCGAAAATTTTTCAAAATTTTTCGAGCTAGGCCTAAAAAACGGTTTTCGGGTTTTTGAATTTTATGATTTTTTAACGATTTTTCCCAGAGAAACGGAGAGCACTTCCAAAACATAGTTTTTCGAGCTCTATCGACTGGTATTTTTTTTTGAAAAATTTTCGATTTTTTCCCGGAAATAGAAAAAAATTTTGGCCTAAGCGGACATTTCAGTCCCGGGCCTATAACTCGGCAGGAGTTAAGTTTATCGAAAAATTGTCTTAGAACATTTTTGTAGAGTATTTTAAATGCTATCGAATGGTGTACTATAAGTCTGGAAAATTTCAAAATTTTTCGAGCTAGGCCCCCTAGAAATTTTCAAATTTTTTTTTGTGGGCCAAAATGGGGGGTGAAAATTTTTTTCTGGGGTATTTTGAGGTGCTGAGCACGAATATGATGTTTGTTTTACGTTTCAGAATTTTTGGAATTTTTAAAAAATTCTTTATTTTTTGGCAATTTTTTGGCCCTTGGAAATTTGGGTTAAAATTTGAAAATTTTTAAAAATAGCAAAAAATAAGGAGAATTTTATGGGATTTATTTAAAATCTATACAACAAAAACAAAAAAAGTTATTCCAGAATTTCTGGAAAAATTCGAATTTTCAGAAAAAAATTCATAACTCGGTTCTGAAAGTCATACTCTAAAAGTAAAATACTACAAAAATCCGCAATTTTTTGCTCTATTATATAAATTTTATTTGGCATTTTTATCACTTTCTTACGAATTGTTACAAAAATAAAAGTGATTTTGTGATTCGGGTCCAAAGGGGGGAGCACATGATTTTTGAGTGGGAAAATTTTTCTCACAAAAATCTTCCAAAAACATGTCTTTAGGGGTTATTTGGGCCGCTGATCACGAATACGTGATCAAATTTCCGTTTGGATTTCGATAAAGCCTCAGAATCCCTGTGTGATTGGGGATTCTGAGGCATCATTTTTTGGGGGGGGGCAAAGTTCGAATCCGGGCGGTGTACATTATTTTTCTGTGCATTTTTACGTTATTTTCAATGATTTTAATTAATTTAAAATATTTTTTATTATTAATAATAAATAAAAAATTTTCATTTGAATTAAATTATTTTTTGATGAATACATTTTATAAGTTTAAATTAATTATTTTTTTAATTGATAGAATTTCATGTATTTTTTTAAATTAAATTTGTTAAAAAATATTTTCATTTTAATTTAATGAATTTACTAATCACTGTTGTACCACTTTTAATCAAATTTGTACATCTTCTAATCACAGTTGTACCTCTTCTAATCACTGTAGTACCTCTTCTAATCACTGTTGTACCTCTTTTAATTCACTTTTGTACCTCTTTTAATCACTTTTGATGTCTTTTAATCACTGTTGTACCTCTTTTAATCACTTTTGATGTCTTTTAATCGCTGTTGTACCTCTTTTAATCACTTTTGTACCTCTTTTAATCACTTTTGTACATTTTTAATCACTTTTGTACCTCTTTTAATCACTGTTGTACTCTTTTAATCACTTTTGTACCTCTTTTAATCACTTTTGTACATTTTTAATCACTTTTGTACCTCTTTTAATCACTGTTGTACCTCTTTTAATCACTGTTGTACCTCTTTTAATCACTTTTGTACATTTTTAATCACTTTTGTACGTCTTTTAATCACTGTTGTACCTCTTCTGATCAGATTTGTACCCCTTCTAATAATGTTGTACCTCTTCTGATCAGATTTGTACCTCTTCTA
The DNA here is from genome assembly GCA_004148225.2 of Heterodera glycines. NCBI lineage: Eukaryota > Metazoa > Nematoda > Chromadorea > Rhabditida > Heteroderidae > Heterodera > Heterodera glycines. Next base: position 14,824,851 of record CP049708.1, on the reverse strand, counting down.
ATCGCTTTTGTACCTCTTTTAATCACAGTTGTACCTCTTCTGATCACTTTTGTACCTCTACTAATCACTGTTGCACCTCTTCTAATCACTGTTGTACCTCTTCTGATCACTGTTGAACCTCTTCTAATCCTTTTGTACCACTTCTAATCACTGTTGTACCTCTTCTAATCACTGTTGTACCTCTTTTAATCACTTTTGTACCTCTTCTGATCACTGTTGAACCTCTTCTAATCCTTTTGTACAACTTCTAATCACTGTTGAACCTCTTCTAATCACTGTTGAACCTGTTCTAATCACTGTTGTACCTTTTTTAATTCACTTTTGTACCTCTTTTAATCACTTTGACGTCTTTTAATCACTGTTGTACCTCTTTTAATCACTGTTGTACTTCTTTTAATCACTTTTGTACGTCTTTTAATCACTGTTGTACCTCTTCTGATCAGATTTGTACCCCTTCTAATAATGTTGTACCTCTTCTGATCAGATTTGTACTCTTCTAATCGCTTTTGTACTCTTTTAATCACAATTGTACCTCTTCTGATCACTTTTGTACCTCTTCTGAACACTGTTGCACCTCTTCTAATCACTGTTGTACCTCTTCTGATCACTGTTGAACCTCTTCTAATCCTTTTGTACCACTTCTAATCACTGTTGTACCTCTTCTAATCACTGTTGTACCTCTTTTAATCACTTTTGTACCTCTTTTAATCACTTTTGTACCTCTTCTAATCGCTTTTGTACCTCTTTTATCACTTTTGCACCTCTTCTATCACTGTTGTACCTTTCTAATCACTGTTGTACCTCTTCTAATCACTGTTGTACCTCTTCTAATCACTGTTGTACCTCTTCTAATCACTGTTGTACCTCTTCTAATCACTCTTCTAATCGCTGTTGTAGCTCTTCTATTTACTGTTGTACCTCTTCTAATCACTGTTGTACCTCTTCTAATCACTGTTGAACCTCTTCTAATCACTCTTCTAATCGCTGTTGTACCTCTTCTATTTACTGTTGTACCTCTTCTAATCACTGTTGAACCTTTTTTAATCACTCTTCTAATCACTGTTGTACCTCTTCTAATCACTGTTTTACCTCTTCTAATCACTGTTGTACCTCTTCTCATCACTGTGTACCTCTTCTCATCACTGTTGTACCTCTTCTAATCACTGTTGTACCTCTTCTCATCACTGTGTACCTCTTCTAATCACTGTTGTACCTCTTCTAATCACTGTTGTACCTCTTCTAATCACTGTTGTACCTCTTCTAATCACTGTTGTACCTCTTCTAATCACTGTTGTACCTCTTCTAATCACTGTTGTACCTTCTAATCACTGTTGTACCTCTTCTAATCACTGTTGTACCTCTTCTAATCACTGTTGTACCTCTTCTCATCACTGTGTACCTCTTCTAATCACTGTTGTACCTCTTCTCATCACTGTGTACCTCTTCTAATCACTGTTGTACCTCTTCTAATCACTGTTGTACCTCTTCTAATCACTGTTGTACCTCTTCTAATCACTGTTGTACCTCTTCTAATCACTGTTGTACCTCTTCTCATCACTGTGTACCTCTTCTAATCACTGTTGTACCTCTTCTAATCACTGTTGTACCTCTTCTAATCACTGTTGTACCTCTTCTAATCACTGTTGTACCTCTCCTAATCACTCTTCTAATCACTGTTGTACCTCTTCTAATCACTGTTGTACCTCTCCTAATCACTCTTCTAATCACTGTTGTACCTCTTCTAATCACTGTTGTACCTCTTCTCATCACTGTGTACCTCTTCTAATCACTGTTGTACCTCTTCTCATCACTGTGTACCTCTTCTAATCACTGTTGTACCTCTTCTAATCACTGTTGTACCTCTTCTAATCACTGTTGTACCTCTTCTAATCACTGTTGTACCTCTTCTAATCACTGTTGTACCTCTTCTAATCACTGTTGTACCTCTTCTCATCACTGTGTACCTCTTCTAATCACTGTTGTACCTCTTCTAATCACTGTTGTACCTCTTCTAATCACTGTTGTACCTCTTCTAATCACTGTTGTACCTCTTCTAATCACTGTTGTACCTCTTCTAATCACTGTTGTACCTCTTCTAATCACTGTTGTACCTCTTCTAATCACTGTTGTACCTCTTCTAATCACTGTTGTACCTCTTCTAATCACTGTTGTACCTCTTCTCATCACTGTGTACCTCTTCTCATCACTGTGTACCTCTTCTAATCACCGTTGTACCTCTCCTAATCACTCTTCTAATCACTGTTGTACCTCTTCTAATCTCTGTAAGGACAAAATTTGAAAAACGGGCGCGAAGCGCCGTCTGAACCAACAAAATTTAAAAAACGGGCGCGAAGCGCGCGTCTTGAGCCTCGATGTGGACTAAAAACCCTAATAATTTTTAAAAATGCAAAAAAATCTCTCCAACCAATTCGATCAATTTGAATCGCTTCACAGCCTAGGTAGCGAAGCTCAAGAAGCGCGCAGCGCTTTCTCACAGCACCAAAAAAAAACTGTTCACACCATTGCCAACTGTGCACCCTAATTATATATATGTTATATAGGTTTTGAGTTTCGTTTCAAAAAACAAAATCTCCCGGCCGAAGGCCGGGAGCGCCCTGAAAGTGGTGGAAGGGTCTTACAACTTTTTGAGTAGAATCCGGGAAAACTATAGGTTTTTTTCTCCGAGGGCCAACTGAGTCCCGGCGGCTAATTTCTCACTTTTGCTTGCGTTTGATGGCCCATAACTTTTTTTCTAAAACTCGAATCAAAAAAATGTTCGCTGTGAGGGGGCTAAGTTGAAGTGTTTTCTAAAAAACAAAAAAAATTCCAGGCCTCTACCTATAATAGGAAGGGCTGCAGAAAAATGGAGAAATTCAGTACCAACTTTGTCCACTTCAGTCCCAGGCGAATAACTCGCCAGGGTTTGAACTGAGCGAGGGGGTGCCAGCAGACTTATTGTAGAGTTCAATGAGCTGGATTTTTCCAGTTTTTAAAATTTCGAAAATTTTCAAAATTTTCGAGCTAGGCCTAAAAAACGGTTTTCGGGTTTTTGAATTTTAGGAATTTTTAACGAATTTTCCCAGAAAAACGGAGACCACTTTCAAGCAACCGTTTTTCGAGCTCTATCGATTGGTGATATTTTTTGAAAAAATTTCGATTTTTTCCCGGAAATAGAAAAAATTTTTGGCCTGAGCGGGACATTTGAGTCCCGGGTCCATAACTCGTTAGGGGTTGGTTTTATCGAAAAAAACGCCTTAGGGCAAAATTGTAGAGCTTTTGAAGCTCTATCGAATGGTGTGCCATATGGCGGGAAATTTTCAAAAATTTTCGAGCTAGGCCCCCTAGAAATTTTCGGAATTTTTTTTTGGGTTGAAAAAGAGGGTGAAAAATTTTTTTCTGGGTATTTTTAAGGTGCTGAGCACGAATCTGATGATCATTTTCAGTTTAGGAAATTTTAGAATTTTTTAAAAATTCAAAAATATTTTTCAATTTTTTGGCCCTCGGGATTTTGGGCGAATATTGGAAAATTCATAACTCACCTCAGAATTAAGCCACTTTTCTAAGCGCAAATTTACTTATTTACTAAAGTTATTCTTTCACAATTTCAGCTGGGTGTGCCACGAAGTTTCGATGGACGTTTTGCCCTGTTTTGACCATGCTCAACTTGGCCTCAAATTGGCATTGATTTCGCCCCGTTTCGATTCGCTGGTGGACAAACATTTCGGTGGCAAAACGGATTTCGGCAAGTTTTTTAGGGTTATTGAATGCTTTTTAAGGAGTTTGTGCCCAAAACGGAGGCCTCCATTTCAAAATTGCTCTAAAAATAAAAATTTTCCAAATTTTTTTTGCCCCGTTTCGATTTGCTGGTGGACAAACATTTCAATGGTAAACCCGAATTTTTTCAAATTTCGATAAGTTTTTTGTTTTTACTTTTTGTAAAAGTGATTGATTTTTTGGTTACTTAAACTAATAGTGTTTTAATGGAATTTAGGAGCCCCAAACCTTTCTTGGTTTCAAAAAATGCTGAAAATTATTATTTTCCCAAAATTCATAATTCTTTTTGATTTTTTGTTAGATGTCGGGTTTTTTAGGGCTTTTTTTTATGTAATTTTTAATTTGAAATGCATAAAAGGTAACATTTCAAAAATTGAACCTTATGAATTTAAAATTGGTCTCTAAAATCGCAGAATTTTTAAGTTTCTGTGGCAAAATCATAAATTATTTAAGAAAAAAATCAATTACAATTAGCAGAAACCTTGCTTGATTTTAAATTATCACGTAATTATAGAAACTTTAATTTTTAGAAAGTTTTTCATTTTAAAAGATAATTTAGCAATTTGTTAGTGGAAAACCCCCATAAAGCCAAAAGACAAATATATTTTTACTTTTTTTCATTTAAAAGTACCATTTTTTTATTTTTTGTTAATCATTTTTTAAAATTTTTTTGGATTTTAGGAGTTTTTCCCTTTTTTGGCATTGCTCAACTTGGCTTAAATTAGCAATGCTTTCGCTCGGTTTCGATGCGTTGGTGAACAAACATTTCAATGGCAAAAGCGGATTGCTGCGCAAGTTTTTTTTCACGAATTAACCGGTTAAATATTTTTATGCTCTAATTTTTTGGATGCATTCGGCAATTAAAAAATTGAAATTTTCAAAATTGTATTTTCAAACATGAAAATCAATTATTGTGAATTTTTGAAAATCTCAACATTGTTGCGGTGATGCTGTTTCAATCCCGCAAACTTTTTGTGAGATTAAAAGAATTCTCTCAGGAAATTGCTGTATTTGGCCGGTTAAAATCAAATTCATCGATTTGACCATGATTTGAATAAAATAAGAAAAAATTTTCAGATGCACATATATATTAAATTATGGCAAAGTGTACACTAAGTAAATAGTTTTAGTAACCCAAATCTGAGGTTACTTAGGAAATAAGTTTCGTACACTTTGGCACGCATAAGCTCCACAATAGTATTTAAGAAGCCTTTACTCTTGATTAATATTTAAGTAAACATTTTTGTTTTCAAATATTTGAACAATCACTTGTAAAGGCTTCTGTCCTCTTATTCATTTTGAGATTCACATTTTTTATTTGTTTCAAAATCTTATCGGTCTGCTTTGCGACCATGATGAGATTTTTGCACGTGCCGGTCTGCTTAGCGACCATGGCAACATATCGGTCAGCTTAGCGACCATGATATGTAGTGCAAACGCCGGTCTGCTTTGCGACCATGGCGAGGCTGGTCTGCTTTGCGACCATAGCCAACCGTGTCGGTCTGCTTTGCGACCATGACACAGTGCCGGTCTGCTTCGCGACCATGGCACCCATATCGGTCTGCTTTGCGACCATGATATGGAAAGCAAGCCCAGACTTGCTCTCGCCTAGAGATGCATGTGGCTGGGCCGCTCAATGGTGGCGCCATGAATTCCTTATCGTTACTGGCCAACATCCGGTGCGAAGCTGGTCCCGCACTTTGTCAAGACCAGTGGACTGGTGAGAAGTAACGTAGGAAATCTGAGTTCATCAAAATAAATGTGGACTGCCTTTTGAGGATTGTGGTTCAATGGCCAGTCCCTTAAAGGATTGTAGTTCGCACTATGCTGATCTTTCCCCTACTTGGGAAAGATTCGGCAAAAAATGCATAATTTTTATCTGCATTCTTAATGGGATGTGTGAGCGATCAATTTCTGCACTCAATGACCTTTGTGCGAAATTGGACATGTTTGATTCGCAGCGGCATCACTGTGGAAAACAAGGAAGATGCACCTTAATTTTTCACATTTCAATGTTTTTGATAAATATTTGATTAATGTGGTTTATTGGTTGTTTTCCCCAAATATTTTGCCGCATGTACACATCATTGTTTCATTTTTGTTTTCAGATGCCTTCAAAACAACACGCTAAAAGAAAGAAGGAGCAAGAGCGGTACCAAAGGCAGATGGAGCAATCTGTCAGCCCAGGTCGCTCACCCGTCCCTGACGGAAGTGCAGATGAGAATGGGGTGGCATCACACCCGGGCACCACAACGCCCAATATTAGTGCTTTGCAATTAAGCACACCGGCTTCTTCCATTGGAAGTAAAAGAAGGGGAAGACCCCCAAAAGCCGGAGCGGAGTCAATTATGACTTCGCAACACAGTGTGTCATCTGCTGATACACAAATCACTTTGGCCACTCAAAATGTTGAGTCGTCGCCTAGCAGCAAAAAATGGAAGGTCGGCGAAGTTGACCGATCCATGTCTGCTATTGGAGCAATTGCTTCAACACCTGTTTCCAGGCAAAAAAGCCGTGGAGGGCGGCCGACCAAAAAGAGAGGCGGCCCAGGCAGGGGCCAAACAAATTATTCAATGAGCAATGGCTCCTCAATGAACCACGGCTCTGAAGATACCACATTATTGGTCGTTTTGCCAGCTTTGCCTGAAAACATAAACTTCAGCACAGTGTCAATTAATTTTGCCACATCGCGAAATTTTGCCTGTAAAATTTGGAAATGGGCAGAATTGGCCTTTACGAACGTGATGGCGACGCTCGAGGCCCAAGATCATTGAGACTGTTGGAATGATCTGACCAGTTTCTAAATGACGGCTTTGTTGCAATACTTGGCATACTTGGCAACCATATCACAACGAAAAGTGGTCGTTGTTGACCCAATGGTGTGGCAATGGCTGGACAGAGTCATGCCTTACAAAAATATGACATTTGGGTACGACCCTAATGTTCCGGCAGAAGTTATACTTTTGCCAGTACATTTCCCTGGACATTGGACTCTCATTGTCCATGATGTTCAAGTGCGGTACTCATTTTGCCGATTCTTTGCCTACCCATATGGCAGGTTGGATGCAACTGACGGATAAAATTAAAAAGATCATTTCTGACATTTTGCCGTCGACAGTGTTGACCGGGATTGTTAATGCCGAAAATCTGACGGTCCAACACGATGGAAATAGCTGCGGGTACTTTTGTGCCTGTATGCTGAATCCTGGCTTATGAACAATCGCACATTTGTTCTGCCGATTTTCCATAAATTATGAAAAGGCGTATTTTGTGGCACATTAACGAGCTGTATGGCTCTGATAATGTGCCATATCATCCAAGGGAAGGGGTGCCAACTCCTTGCCCAATTGTCTATCGACACGGATGCAGTCGACATCCAAGGCCGCTGAGCCAATGGAAATTGATGAGCATGATGACATAATGATCATCGAACCTCAGACGAGTGGGCAGGCTTAATGCCGTTTCTCACCCAAGCCCAAGTGGCAGGTGAAAACCAAGCTGACACGCTTGGTTTGGTGTCGGAGTTTGCGCGCAAGAGCCAATTGCGCAGGCTGACGATGCAATATTTGTCAGACCGAAGACGCCTCCGAGGCGATCATCGCGCATAGGCAGACGGCAATCAGCTTCGATTAGCCGTTTCCTTCACCCGCACCAAGACGTCGCATCAACAAATGCTGTTGAGCAAGTCACTGCATTTACGCAGCGTTGCTACCTTGTCCACAAGGGTTGGTGCTGTGCTGCGCAGCAGCAAAGCATTATCCGGAATATTCGATTCTGGTAAGCTTGGCGACAAAAAGTGCTCTCATTGTGGAGCACTACTCTTCCCGCATGAGGACAGCAGCCTTTGCTGTCGACAGGAAGGTTGTTTTGCCAAAGCTTAACCCGCACCCAAAAGAGCTTGAAGAGCTCATCGTGTGCGACAAACAACCCCGCGAAGGGAAGGAGTTTGTTCGGAATATGTCGCGTTACAACAATTTGCTCCAATTTGCGAGTGTTTCGGCTGGAAATAAGCCATGCCCTGCTGGCGGACCGATGGCAGTAATTCTCAACGGGAATTCCATCGCCGCATAAGCAGCATGCAGGCTGGCACAACCAGATTCCTGGCTTCGGTCAGTTATACATTCTGGATCCAGTCGAAGCCATGGAGCAGCGACGAAAAAATCCCACCTTTACGGGGGAAAAATCACAAACGATGAAGAGTTTGTGCAGGGTCATCAGCTTAATGATGAGACCCTTGAAATTTTGGAACAAATGATCCAAGAAAATCACCCGGCTGCATCTGCTTACAAGCAGGCTCGTGAACAGCTCCAAGAGTTGTTAAACAACAAAGGACTGAAGAGCTCCGTTCTTCAGAATGACTTTGTTGATGAGCGCTCTGCTCCGGGTGGTATGAAAGACCCAAAGTTGCATCCCCACCAGATAATCACCCCCTCAACGGGTGAAGGGATGTTCGCAATTCATGCGGATCCCACTGGTGCCCCGGCACCAAAAGGGATATGGGTCGAAAACAAGCAAGGGCAGTTAAACGAAATAGCCCCGTTCAGTCCATGGACTGATAGCTTGACTATCCATTAATTAAGCCTAAGGGCGACGATGGATATAAAATTGGCATTCCATATGCCAAACCCGCACAAAAAAGCGAAAAGCGATCAATGTGTCGATATGTTTGACACTGATACAATGTCCGATGATGACATATGCGAGACCGAGTCAATTGCATCGTCAGATGCCGGATCTGAAGCATCGATGCAGTCAGTGACCAGTCGCTATGACAAATCGAAAAAATTTGTCTCCCTGCGAGATTACTGCAAGTATTTCTCGCCAATAAGGGATGAAAATTTGGAGTGGCAATACCACCACATTCTTCATGTGGCGGTGGTCTTGGACAGCGCTGGGTCTTAGACCAAGCGCCAAAATTGACTGGCAAATTGCCACTTTTTTGCGCCGTCCAGACATGGACCTGCGCATAAGTACTCCAAAAAATTTGCTGCATTATTTGGTGAACCAATACAATAAGCAGCAAGCTCGGCAAAACCCCAATGCACGACAAAAGACTGTGATGACATTGGCAGCGTTGTTCGCCTTTCTGAGAGAAATGTAAATTCTCTTCAGTATTGGAAAAAAATGTATGAAGACTGCAACACCATTTTTGCGCGTTGCCATGACGCAAAAAAGGCGCGGCTCTTCATCACATTCACGAATAACCGTGAGTGGCCAGAGTTCAAGGAGAACATTTACAAAAATGGTCAAATGTTCACTGACCGTTTCGACATGTGGATGCGTGTGTGGTCCAGCAAAATTGCTGTTTTCCACCAGAGCTCTATGAAAAGAGTTTCTTCGGAACAATCCTTGGCTCAGGCGAGTCAATGGAGTTCCAAGGGCGTGGTGGCCCACACGCACACATTGTAGCCCAGACTGACCTGGACGCAGTCCCAGAAGTCATCCAGGAATACATATGGGCTCATATTCCACCTTTGCCGTGCAAAGACGATGACTCACCCATAGCGCAAATGCATCGCGAAGTCCGCGAACTAATGCATATGCAACTGCACAGATGCAGTGATAGTTGGTGTGGTCCACGTGACCCCAACTTTGGGCGGTGTAAAAAGGGCTTCCCAGCCCCGTACTCGAAATGTACGATACTACACCCGGACAGGCCCGCATTGTATTACCGGCCTAGCCCAACCGACGGTGGTGCCCAAATTGAGGTGAACGGCTTAATATACGACAACTCGCAAGTCGTGCCGTACAACCCATACATTTTGCTGCGTTACCGAGTACACCACAACGTGTTATTCGCATACGGTAACAAAGCGAACATCAAATATGCACTCAAATACCCTTTCAAAGGGCCTGGACATTGTTATGTCGAGTGCAAAGAGGAGTCCGGCAGCAAAATCGGTATCGATGAGCCGGCTCAATATGCCAAAATGAACTTCCGTGGTGCTACGGAAGCTTTTGCAGTTGTGCATTCAATGCCATTTGCAAAACTCTCGCATCACGTTGTTCATTTGTCCATTCATTTGCCAAACCAGCAGCCCGTTGTCTACAGGGCATTCCAACTGGTGAGCAAAGCTGAGGAAATTCAGCGAGGCGAACTCCCAGAGACGCCATGCTCTGCTTATTGGAAGCAATGGCAAAATGAATGGCAGCATGTTCCTTCGCTTAAGGACATGCTTTTTGAAAAAGTCCCAGAGCAATTTCGCTGGGCAAAGACCGATGGGTCCTTATAAAAAGGAAGCCTACAAAAGGCCCCCAATCGGTCGTGTTGTACCTGTCCCTCCAACGGACCGGGAAAGATTTGCACTTATGCGTTGATGCGTCACTTTCCCGGTGATCCGGACCACTTAAAACTGGTCAATGGGCAGCAGTACAACACCTTCACAGAGGCCGCTTTACAGCATGGGCTTCTTGAAGATGACCAAATTTGGCACAAAACGCTCGGCGAGGCAGCCTTGCATCGCTGGCCAGACCAGATGAGATGGCTCTTCGTGAGCATCCTCGTCTTCGGGCAGCCGAGCAATGCCCTAGAACTGTGGAACAAGTACAAAGACCAAATGTACAATCCACAGGGCCAACAGTGCGGCAATACGCCACGCACGTGAGCAGGAAGCCTTAGCCGACATTGATTGGCGATTGCACTTCTTTAACTTAAGCTGCGTGCACTGTGGCCTCCCAGATCCACCAAATTCAAAAGCCAAAAATACCAATTTGGCAGTTGAAGAATTTTCTTTGGTGATGATGATCTGAATATGCCGCCTGGCCAGCCAAATCAAAGGCCACAACAAAACACCACCTCCACTCAACAGCGACCAGCAAAAGGTCTTTGATGCTGTTGTGAGGGCAATTCAGTCGGACCCAAGGATGCGACTGTGCCTCGCCGTTTCTTTATTTCGGCGACGGAGGACAGGAAAACATTCCTGTTTGGCCAAATTATAAGCGCTTGCGAAGCCCCCATACACCTACAAAGTGCTTGCTACGGCATCCACTGGGTGTGCGGCTATCTTGCTGCCATATGGGAAAACAGCCCATTCCACGTTCCGTCTAGGCAGAGAAGTCTCGCTAGACAAGCTTCCAAGCATACCGCTTGAAAGCTTCTTTGCCCGACGGATACGTGAGGCCCAACTCATCATCATTGATGAGATCACCATGCTTCACAACACGGTGATAGAGGTCATCGACCGTGTGTGCAAAGAGATGGCAATTCCCAAGCACAAGGACCTCCTCTTCGGAGGAAAAACTGTCATATTCAGCGGTGACTTTAAACAGTCACTGCCGGTCGTGCCTCACGAAGGCCTAACTGCACAAGTTGCGGCCTGCTTCCAAACCTCTCCACTGTTTTGTCAATTCCTGACTATGAAATTGACAATAAACCAGAGGTTGGGCCAAGGGCAGCAAGCTTACTTGCAAATGTGCCGCCAAATCGGCCTCGGAGAGACCGGAGAACACTTCTGGATTCCTCCGCAGTTCCTCGTAAAGAGCAGGGATGAGTTGATAGACTTTGTCTATCCCGACTTCCAGAAACTCCTTGGAAATGACAAGGAACTGCTAAATCGTCTGATCCTCGCACCTCACATTGACACATGCGATGAGATCAACGAAATCATGATGGCGAATGTGCCTGGTCAAGTGCGCGAATATTTGTCCTCGGACAAACCGCTTGACGAGCGGCCACTGGATATTGATGAAATCGAGTCCGAAGTGGCAGCGTTGAATCGACGCACAGACTCTGGGATGCCTCCCCACCGTCTGCGACTCAAGGTCGGAAGCGTCGTTGTTCTCCTTATCAACAAAAGTGATAAGGAAGGACTGATCAACGGCACGCGCATCGTTCTTGAAGAACTTGGCGACGATCGTCTGGTCGGTCGCGTCATTAACAGCAACGCTGTTGGTGGCCAAGTTAAGTTCTTCATCGAACGAACACGCAATGTCTACGAGGACAAAACGCCTGGCGGCATAAAATATGAGCGTTTGCAGTTTCCCATCAAACCTGCCTTTGCCATGACCATTCTCAAAGGTCAAGGCCAAACAATCAGCACGGTCGGAATTGACCTCGAAAGGGATGTGTTTTCCCATGGTCAATTGTACACTGCCTTTTCAAGGGCAACAGACGGGAACAACGTCCGAGTGTACGCTCCCAGAAGGGAGACCGATGGCCAAGGTCAAACCAAAGTGTTGAACATTGTGGCCAAAAACATGCTCAAATTACAATAAAGCAAACGAGTTATAGTCCAGCGTGTGTGGCACTTTACTGATGTCGCCCCGTTCTCATCTGCACTTTAAACGGATACACATACAAAAAGTGCTGCCACCTGGACTAAGGGAGGGAGGAGGGATGACGTGCGAGTTAGGGCACTTCCGGTTTCCATTGCACTGATAAATGCAATGTGTCAGCTCATCACGTGAGTGAAACCAAGTGCATGTCGGCTGACGCAAAGACCCTAACACAAGGCCTAGGTAGCGAAGCTCCCAAAGCGCGAAGCGCTTTAAGCACTAAAGAAACATGTAAGCACACACCCGCTAGTTATATATACGTTATATTGACAAGGGGTTTCGTCTTCAAAAACAAAATCTCGGGAACGGGGAATAGCTAGGGGGCTGAAATTTTGCACAGGGGGGTAGCTCGAGACGGCGCATCTGGGAAAACTATAGGTTTTTTTCTCCGAGGGCCAACTGAGTACCAGGGGCCGATTTCCCGATTTTGCTCGCAGTTCAAGGCCCGTAACTTTTTTTCTGAAACTCTAATCGAAAAATGTCCGCTGGTAGGAAACTAAGTTGAAGTGTTGACTAAAAAACAAAAAAAAATCCAGGCCTCTACCTATAATAGGAAGGGCTGCAGAAAAATGGAGAAATTCAGTACCAACTTTTTCCAGTTCAGTCCCGGGTGAATAACACGTCAGGGTTTGAATTGATCAAGGGGGTGCCAGCGGGAATATTGTAGAGTTTTAAAAGCTCGATTTTTCCAAATTTAAAATTTCGAAAATTTTCAAAAATTTTCGAGTTAGGCCTAAAAAACGGTTTTCGGGTTTTTTAATTTTAGGATTTTTTAACGATTTTTCCCAGAGAAACGGAGACCACTTTCAAGCAACCATTTTTCGAGCTCTATCGACTGGTATTTTTTTCGGAAAAATTTCTGTTTTTTCCCGGAAATAGAAAATTTTTTTGGCCTGAGCGGGACATTTGAGTCCCGGGTCCATAACTCGTTAGGGGTTGGTTTTATCGAAAAAACGCCTTAGTGCAAAATTGTAGAGCTTTTAAAATGCTATCGAATAGTGTATTATATGGCCGGAAATTTTCAAAAATTTTCGAGCTAGGCCCCCTAGAAATTTTCGGAAAATTTTTTTTGGTTGAAAAATATGGTGAAAAATTTTTTTCTTGGTATTTTTAAGGTGCTGAGCACGAATCTGATGTTCATTTTCAGTTTAGGAAATTTTAGAATTTTTTAAAAATTCAAAATATTTGGCAATTTTTTGGCCCTCGGGATTTTGGGTAAAATTTTGAAACTTCGTAACTCATTTCAATTTAGGATGAATTTCATGCAATAAAGCTTTAAAAATAGAGAAAAATAAGGAGAATTTTATGGGATTTATCTGGTATTTCTATCTTCAAAAGAAAAAAAAGTTATTCCAGAATTTCTGGAAAAATTCGAATTTTCAGAAAAAATTGCATAACTCAGTTCTGAAAAGCCATTCTGTAAAATTAAAATACTACAAAAATCCGCAATTTTTTGCTCGATTTTATGAATTTTATTTTACATTTTTATCACTTTTTTGAAAATTGTTACAAAATTAAAAATGATTTTGAGATTCGAGACCAAAGGGGGGTGCACATGATTTTTGAGTGGGAAAATTTTTTTTCACAAAAATCTTCCAAAAACATGTCTTTAGTGGTTATTTGGGCCGCTGATCACGAATACGTGATCAGATTTCAATTATTACATCGTTAAGCCCTCAGAATCCCTGTGTGATTGGGGATTCTGAGGGGGGGGGGGAGGGGGCAGGTTCGAATCCGGACGGTGTACATTATTTTTCTGTGCATTTTTACGTTATTTACAGTGATTTAAATTAATTTAAAATATTTTGTTGAGTTAATAAATAAAAAATTATATTTAAATTAATTTTTTTGATGAATAAATTTTATAAGTTTAAATTAGTTATTTTTTTAATTGATAGAATTTCATTATTTTTTTAATTAAATTTGTTAAAAAAATTTTCATTTTAATTTAATGAATTTACTAATCACTGTTGTACCCTTTTTAATCACTGTTTTACCTTTCTAATCATTGTTACACCTCTTCTAATCACTTTTCTACCTGTTCTAATCATCTTTGTACTGATTAATTTGTATTTTTTTATGTGTTAGAGGCATGAAGATAGTACGCCAAAAGGAGAGGAAAGAAATAATTTATGTTTTGTTATGTAACTTTTGAGTTTGACCATAGACAAAAATAATTCAAATCGATGCAAATTTTTTTCTATCGATATGCAAAAATTGGTGTTGATTTAACAAACAGAAAGAAAATTTTTATTATTGCATTTCCATTAAAATTTTGGCTTAGCTCCTTTTTAATTAAATTTTTATAATTTGCCATAAAATATTGCAGATTTTTTTCTCTTTACTCAACAATTTGCGATTTAATAATTAAAGACGCTAAAAAATGGCACACCAGCAAGCGATAACGAAGAAGCGTAAAGCTATGCAAGACGGAATTTTCAAGCCGAATTAAACAACTTTCTCATGAATGTTTGAAGAAAATTTGTGTTTTTTAAAATTAGGCACTTTCTTCTTCAGTTGACCCCAACCTTCACTACTCCTCCTCCGTCCCGCCACCAACCAACGAATGCTAAATTCTCGCCAATTCGTCGCTTTCTGTCGCCCATTTGTCGTCGTCGGTCGGACGAACGACGGACCGAATGCGTAAATTGGGGAGGAACAAAATCGACTTTCTTCGAAATGGGCGACCTAAGTTTTCCTCCCCAATTTTCCCTATTTTCCAATTTAATTTTTCAATATTTAAGCACATAATTCCGAGGCTTCGACCAGCACCAATTTTCTGCTCGGACTTTCTCTTCGCACCAAAACAGCAGCAAATACTACGCCTACGCGTCCGCCGTGGACAAAGCGCTCAACTCGTTCGAGTCGACCAACGAATGGGCCGATCTGATCGCAGCTTTGGAAAAACTACGCAAAGTTTGTTGCGCTTTTTTGGGCTGAGATTACCGATTTTCTAATTAAATAAATGAATATTTTTTCTTGGCTTTTCAAAGTGCTGGGATAAATCTTGCAATTCTCAAACCTTTTATTAACAAAATTTTTCTGAAGATGGAAAAATGAGGTACCGACAGATTTGACGAAATTTAAAAAAATGGATAAATTTTGCAATTTTTTAATTTATTCGATGTATAAATAGCGACTTAAAAATTTTTTGAAATTTTCTAGCAATAACCCTCAATTAACGTTTATAATTCAAAAAATTGACCATTTTTGATCAAAAAAATTAACAATTCTTAACTTTTCCGGTGTAATTTTTTAAATTATAGGCAAAGCTTAAATTTTTTTTTGCCTTTTTAGTTCGAATAGTGGTACAGTATTTGTTTACGAAATGAAAAAGCATTTAAAAAGCCTATTTTTTCGTGGACGGGACATAATTTCGCCGCCGAAATTTCGCAGGGACTAAATTTCGCGGAAAAATTTAAAAAAAAATTAAATTTAGAAATTTTTTAAGAAAAAAATATTAGAATTTTTTATAAGAAAATTTCAAGAAAAAAATTTTTCAGCGATTTTTTTTGAAATTTATGGTAAATTATAAGTTTTTCGAAAATTTTTCCCAAAAATCGTTAAAAATTTTTTTTCTAAAATTTACCTTGAAATTTCTATATAAAAAAGTTTTCTAAGATTTTTTTCTTGAAATTTTTCAAATTAAAAAAAAAATTTCTTCGGCGAAATTTTGGCAGCGAAATTATGTCCCGGCGAAATTTTGGCCGGCGAAATTTCAGCCGGCGAAATTATGGGGGCGAAATTTTGGGGTGCACCCATTTTTTCTTGCTTTAATTTTTCAAAATTACTAGGCAAGGCGAAAAATAGAAAAAGAACTTATTTCAGCTCATACTAAATATAAGCATTCATTTTTTGAATACAGTTTTAACGAAATTTGCTACTAATGCATTTCCTCCCACCCTTCCCCAAATTTATGGCCAGATTTCATTAATCATAGGCATTTGCTTTTACAGCCTCATCGGCCTATCTCCAACGCCTCGACATTGTCGGGATTGACTTTCGTGCCGTGGACATCCGTTGGTTTGGCATGCGCCGTTTGCAACAACTTTCGTTTGCTGCCAACAAATGGGCTCGGACGAATGGTGCACAGAACGCAATTGGCGCCAATTTTGTGCAATTTCATGGCTGGAACAGCTAAACACATTGGACTTGAGCCAAACGAATTTAAGCATTTGCCGGTGAGAATTTTTTTTTAATTTCTGGAAAAAAATTTTAGCGTTTTTTTTTAATTTTTGAAAAAAACTTGTAATTCAGCATTAATGTTGAAAAAACCGCTGTGAAATTTCTTTCCTTTAGGGTTTTTAAAAAAATTCTCATGTTTGAGATGGTGTGCGTTATTGATTTACTCAACTTTTACGTCTATTGAAAAATTGATTTTTACCCTTTGTTTGTGTAAGTAATAAAAACACAGTCTGATAATGCCTTACTTAGCTTTTTTTTGCAAAAAATTTTTTGTTTAAAATATCCATATTCATTTTTTGGCTTTTTTCATGCAATTTTTTTCACTTTTTTCAGCTTTGTATGCAACGATATTTCTGATGGATATTTTCCCCATTTTGGAACGTTCTCAACTCGAACTCAAATTGGCACTGATTTCGCCCCTTTCTATGCGCTGGTCGACAAACATTTCGATGGCGAAAGTGGATTAAGTCGTAAGTTTTATTTTCTTTCCAAATTGACCATTAAAATATTTTCTAAGCTCTACAATTTTTGGTTGGCACTTAAAAAAAGTGAAATTTTTTTGAGGAATTTTCTATTTGGCTTATGTTTCAGAGCATCGTAAATAAAAAACGAAAATATTTTTTTAAATCAGAAATTTTTTTTGGGAAATTTGCAATTTTAAATTTAGATTTTTGCGCTCTTTTTACTCAATTAAGCACCCTATTGAGATTTTATGTGCTTAAAATTATTTGATAGATTGAGCAATTTAATAAATTGTAACATTTTTGTTTGAAATTAAGAGAAAATCAAATTTTTTGAGTAATTTTGCAATTTGATTTATTTTCAGGGTTGCTTTTGCCAAATTAAGCCATTTTTCTAAGCGCAAATTTACTTATTTACTAAAGTATTCTTTCACAATTTCAGCTGGGTGTGCCACGAAGTTTCGATGGACGTTTTGCCTTTTTTGACCATGCTTAACTTGGCCTCAAATTGGCATTGATTTCGCCCCGTTTCGATTAGCTGGTGGACAAACATTTCGGTGGCAAAACGGATTTCGGCAAGTTTTTTTAGGGTTATTGAATATTTTTTAAGGAGTTTGTGCCCAAACGGGGCCTACATTTCAAAATTGCTCTAAAAATAAAAATTTTCCAAATTTGGCAAATTTTAATTTATTTTTGTAAATGAATATGGCACTTCTTTCGCCATGTTTCGAACTTTGGTGGACAAACATTTCGATGGTAAAAAGTGATTGTTTTTTATGGTTTTTGTTGTTTTTTAATGATTTTGTGCAAAAAAGGGGCCTCCAATTTCAAACACTTTTGCCTAAAAGCAAAATTCGGTTTTTTTGTAAATGTGAACTATTTTAGTGTTTTTGCTTTTTTTTTGTAATTTTATATTCTTAAGATTTTCAGCAACCGCCAAAATGTTTGGATGGACATTTTCCCACTGTTGACCGTCCTCAACTCGGTTTAAAATTGGCACTGCTTTCGCCCGTTTCGATGTTTTAGTGGACAAATATTTTGATGGCAAAAAAAGTGATTTTTTAGGGTTTTTAATTAAGGATTTTGTGCGAAAAGGGGCCTCCAATTTCAAACGAATTTTGCTTAAAAGCAAAATTCGGTTTTTTTTGTTGTAAAAGTGAACCTTTTTTTTAGGGTTTTTGCTTATTTGCTGATTTTTTATGTTAGAAAATCACATACATTTTTACCAACTCCAGCTAGACAGATTTATTTACCTTTTTCATGTAAAAATAGTAACTTTTTAAGGGTTTTCGTTAATCATATTTTTGTATTTTATAAAATATTTCGTTACTTTTTCAGCACATAAGCAACAACGTTTGGATGGAAATTTTCCTTTTTTTGACCATGCTCAACTCGGCCTCAAATTGGCACTGCTTTCGCCCGTTTCGATTAGCTGGTGGACAAATATTTTGATGAAAAAGCAAAATGACTGTGGGCCACAAATCGAAAGGACTAACTTAAATGTGGTAAGTATTTAAAGTTTTCTCGGTTCTAAAAATGGCCCGAAAAATAAAAAAAATTCAAAATTCGTAATTTTTTTTGATTTTTTTTTGTGTCAGGTTTTTTTAGTGTCTTATTGTTACGTATTTTTGGATTTAATGATTTTTAAGCTGGGCCTTACATTTATATTTTTCCATTATAGTCATAAATTTCTTTGTTTGGCAATTACATGGCATAAAAAAATTTTTTGGAAATTTTGTATGTTTTTGCATTTTTAATAGAAAAATTTTTGTTTCGTGTAAAATTGCTCAGAGTTTCGGTCAACAAATTTTTGTCCAACCCTATTGCTTCCCTTTCCGCTAAATTATTAATTTTCATAATTTCAGTTGGTGTTCAGCGATGTTTGGATGGGCATTTTCCCACTTTTTGACCGTCCTCAACTCGGCCTCAAATTGGCACTGATTTCGCCCCGTTTCGATGTTTTAGTGGACAAACATTTCGATGGACAAACGCGAATTTTTTCAAATTTCGGTAAGTCTTTTGTTTTTGCTTTTTTTGTAAGTGATTGGTTTTTTTTGTTTACTTAATTGAAGTCGTAAGTTTCATTTTTTTCATAAAATTGAACCTTATGAATTTAAAATTGGTCTCTAAAATCGCAGAATTTTTAAGTTTCTGTGGCAAAATCATAAATTATTTAAGAAAAAAATCAATTACAATTAGCAGAAACCTTGCTTGATTTTAAATTATCACGTAATTATAGAAACTTTAATTTTTAGAAAGTTTTTCATTTTAAAAGATAATTTAGCAATTTGTTAGTGGAAAACCCCCATAAAGCCAGAAAGACAAATATATTTTTACTTTTTTTCATTTAAAAGTACCATTTTTTTTTATGTTTTTGTTAATCATTTTTTAAAATTTTTTTGGATTTTAGGAGTTTTTCCCTTTTTTGGCATTGCTCAACTTGGCTTAAATTAGCAATGCTTTCGCTCGGTTTCGATGCGTTGGTGAACAAACATTTCAATGGCAAAAGCGGATTGCTGCGCAAGTTTTTTTTCACGAATTAACCGGTTAAATATTTTTATGCTCTAATTTTTTGGATGCATTCGGCAATTAAAAAATTGAAATTTTCAAAATTGTATCTTCAAACATGAAAATCAATTATTGTGAATTTTTGAAAATCTCAACATTGTTGCGGTGATGCTGTTTCAATCCCGCAAACTTTTTGTGAGATTAAAACAATTCTCTCAGGAAATTGCTGTATTTGGCCGGTTAAAATCAAATTCATCGATTTGACCATGATTTGAATAAAATAAGAAAAAATTTTCAGATGCACATATATATTAAATTATGGCAAAGTGTACACTAAGTAAATAGTTTTAGTAACCCAAATCTGAGGTTACTTAGGAAATAAGTTTCGTACACTTTGGCACGCATAAGCTCCACAATAGTATTTAAGAAGCCTTTACTCTTGATTAATATTTAAGTAAACATTTTTGTTTTAAAATATTTGAACAATCACTTGTAAAGGCTTCTGTCCTCTTATTCATTTTGAGATTCACATTTTTTATTTGTTTCAAAATCTTATCGGTCTGCTTTGCGACCATGATGAGATTTTTGCACGTGCCGGTCTGCTTAGCGACCATGGCAACATATCGGTCAGCTTAGCGACCATGATATGTAGTGCAAACGCCGGTCTGCTTTGCGACCATGGCGAGGCTGGTCTGCTTTGCGACCATAGCCAACCGTGTCGGTCTGCTTTGCGACCATGACACAGTGCCGGTCTGCTTCGCGACCATGGCACCCATATCGGTCTGCTTTGCGACCATGATATGGAAAGCAAGCCCAGACTTGCTCTCGCCTAGAGATGCATGTGGCTGGGCCGCTCAATGGTGGCGCCATGAATTCCTTATCGTTACTGGCCAACATCCGGTGCGAAGCTGGTCCCGCACTTTGTCAAGACCAGTGGACTGGTGAGAAGTAACGTAGGAAATCTGAGTTCATCAAAATAAATGTGGACTGCCTTTTGAGGATTGTGGTTCAATGGCCAGTCCCTTAAAGGATTGTAGTTCGCACTATGCTGATCTTTCCCCTACTTGGGAAAGATTCGGCAAAAAATGCATAATTTTTATCTGCATTCTTAATGGGGATGTGTGAGCGATCAATTTCTGCACTCAATGACCTTTGTGCGAAATTGGACATGTTTGATTCGCAGCGGCATCACTGTGGAAAACAAGGAAGATGCACCTTAATTTTTCACATTTCAATGTTTTTGATAAATATTTGATTAATGTGGTTTATTGGTTGTTTTCCCCAAATATTTTGCCGCATGTACACATCATTGCTTCATTTTTGTTTTCAGATGCCTTCAAAACAACACGCTAAAAGAAAGAAGGAGCAAGAGCGGTACCAAAGGCAGATGGAGCAATCTGTCAGCCCAGGTCGCTCACCCGTCCCTGACGGAAGTGCAGATGAGAATGGGGTGGCATCACACCCGGGCACCACAACGCCCAATATTAGTGCTTTGCAATTAAGCACACCGGCTTCTTCCATTGGAAGTAAAAGAAGGGGAAGACCCCCAAAAGCCGGAGCGGAGTCAATTATGACTTCGCAACACAGTGTGTCATCTGCTGATACACAAGTCACTTTGGCCACTCAAAATGTTGAGTCGTCGCCTAGCAGCAAAAAATGGAAGGTCGGCGAAGTTGACCGATCCATGTCTGCTATTGGAGCAATTGCTTCAACACCTGTTTCCAGGCAAAAAAGCCGTGGAGGGCGGCCGACCAAAAAGAGAGGCGGCCCAGGCAGGGGCCAAACAAATTATTCAATGAGCAATGGCTCCTCAATGAACCACGGCTCTGAAGATACCACATTATTGGTCGTTTTGCCAGCTTTGCCTGAAAACATGAACTTCAGCACAGTGTCAATTAATTTTGCCACATCGCGAAATTTTGCCTGTAAAATTTGGAAATGGGCAGCAATTGGCCTTTACGAACGTGATGGCGAAACAGCGCTTGCCCCGAGCTCTGGCCCAAGATACATTGAGACCTGTTGGAATGATCTGACCCAGTTTCTCAATGACGGCTTTGCTGCCACATACTTGGCATACTTGGCAACCATATCACAACGAAAAGTGGTCGTTGTTGACCCAATGGTATGGAGCAATGGCCTGGACAGAGTCATGCCTTACAAAAATATGACATTTGGGTACGACCCTAATGTTCCGGCAGAAGTTATACTTTTGCCAGTACATTTCCCTGGACATTGGGCTCTCATTGTCCATGATGTGCAATTTGGCACTCATTTTGCCGATTCTTTGCCTACCCCATATGGCAGGTTGGATCCGCAACTGACGGATAAAATTAAAAAGATCATTTGTGACATTTTGCCGTCGACAGTGTTGACCGGGATTCTTAATGCCGAAAATCTCACGGTACAACACGATGGAAATAGCTGCGGGTACTTCGTTTGCCTGTATGCTGAATCCTGGCTTATGAACAATCGAACATTTGTTCTACCAAGTTTATTCATAAATTATGAAAAGAAGCGTATTTTGTGGCACATTAACGAGCTGTATGGCTCTGATAATGTGCCATATCATCCAAGGGAAGGGGTGCCAACTCCTTGCCCAATTGTCTATCGACATACGGATGAAGCGCAGTCGACATCCAAGGCCGCTGAGTCAATGGAAGTTGATGATAAAAATGACATTATGATCATCGAACCTCATATGAGTGTAAATGCTGTCAATGCCGTTCTCACCCAAGCCCAAGTGGCAGGTGAAAACCAAGCTGACACACTTGGTTTGGTGTCGGAGTCTTGCGCACCGCAAGAGCCAATTGCGCAGGCCGACGATGCAATATTTGTCAGACCGAAGACGCCTCCAAGGCGATCAGCGCGCATTGGCAGGCGGCAATCTGCTTCGATTAGCCGTTCGCCTTCACCCGCACCAAAGCGGCGCACATCGGCAAATACACTCAGCCAGGTTACACCTTTCACTAAACGGTTCATCTTATCCACAAGGGCTGGTGCTGTGCTGCTGCAGCAGCTAAGCATTATCCGGAATATTCCGATTCTGGAAAGCTTGGCGACAAAAAGTGCTCTCATTGTGGAGCACTACTCTTCCCGCATGAGACAGCAGCCTTTGCTGTCGACAAGGAAGGGTTGTTTTGCCAAAGCTTAACCCGCACCCAAAAGAGCTTGAAGAGCTCATCGTGTGCGACAAACAACCCCGCGAAGGGAAGGAGTTTGTTAGGAATATGTCGCGTACAATAATTTGCTCCAATTTGCGAGTGTTTCGGCTGGCAATAAGCCAAGCCTGCAGGCGGACCGATGGCAGTAATTCTCAATGGAGAATTCCATCGCCGCATAAGCAGCATGCAGGCTGGCACAACCCAGATTCCTGGCTTCGGTCAGTTATACATTCTGGATCCAGTCGAAGCCATGGAGCAGCGACGAAAAAATCCCACCTTTACGGGAAAAAATCACAAACGATGAAGAGTTTGTGCAGGGTCATCAGCTTAATGAGACCCTTGAAATTTTGGAACAAGATCCAAGAAAATCACCCAGCTGCATCTGCTTACAAGCAGGCTCGGAACAGCTCCAAGAGTTGTTAAAACAACAAAGGACTGAAGAGCTCCGGTTCTTCAGAATGACTTTGTTGGATGAGCGCTCTGCCCCGGGTGGTATGAAAGACCCGAAGTTGCATCCCCATCAAATAATCACCCCCTCAACGGGTGAAGGGATGTTCGCGATTCATGCGGATCCCACTGGTGCCCCGGCGCCAAAAGGAATATGGGTTGAAAACAAGCAAGGGCAGTTGAACGAAATTGCCCCGTTCAGTCCATGGACTGATAGCTTGACCTATCCATTAATTAAGCCTAAGGGCGACGATGGATACAAATTGGATTCCATATGCCAAACCCGCACAAAGAAGCGGAAAAGCGATAATTCTGATGATATGTTTGACACAGAAGCAATGTCCGATGATGACATGTGCGAGACCGAGTCAATTGCATTTGATCCGGATCTGAAGCATCGACGCAGTCAGTGACCAGTCGCTATGACAAATCAAAAAATTTGTCTCCCTGCGAGATTACTGCAAGTATCATCTCGCCATAAGGGATGAAAATTTGGAGTGGCAATACCACCACATTCTTTCATGTGGCGGTGGTCTTGGACAGCGCTGGATCTTAGACCAAGCGTCCAAAATTGACTGGCAAATTGCCACTTTTTTGCGCCGTCCAGACATGGACCTGCGCGTAAGTACTCCAAAAAATTTGCTGCAGTATTTGGTGAACCAATACAATAAGCAGCAAGCTCGGCAAAACCCCAATGCACAACAAAAGAGTGTTGATGACATTGGCAGCGTTGTTCGCCTTTCTGAGAGAAATGTAAATTCTCTTCAGTATTGGAAAAAAATGTATGAAGACTGCAACACCATTTTTGCGCGTTGCCATGACGCAAAAAAGGCGCGGCTCTTCATCACATTCACGAATAACCGTGAGTGGCCAGAGTTCAAGGAGAACATTTACAAAAATGGTCAAATGTTCACTGACCGTTTCGACATGTGGATGCGTGTGTGGTCCAGCAAAATTGCTGTTTTCCACCAGGAGCTCTATGAAAAGAGTTTCTTCGGAACAATCCTTGGCTCAGGCGAGTCAATGGAGTTCCAAGGGCGTGGTGGCCCACACGCACACATTGTAGCCCAGACTGACCTGGACGCAGTCCCAGAAGTCATTCAGGAATACATATGGGCTCATATTCCACCTTTGCCGTGCAAAGACGATGACTCACCCATAGCGCAAATGCATCGCGAAGTCCGCGAACTAATGCATATGCAACTGCACAGATGCAGTGATAGTTGGTGTGGTCCACGTGACCCCAACTTTGGGCGGTGTAAAAAGGGCTTCCCAGCCCCGTACTCGAAATGTACAATACTACACCCGGACAGGCCCGCATTGTATTACCGGCCTAGCCCAACCGACGGTGGTGCCCAAATTGAGGTGAACGGCTTAATATACGACAACTCGCAAGTCGTGCCGTACAACCCATACATTTTGCTGCGTTACCGAGTACACCACAACGTGTTATTCGCATACGGTAACAAAGCGAACATCAAATATGCACTCAAATACCCTTTCAAAGGGCCTGGACATTGTTATGTCGAGTGCAAAGAGGAGTCCGGCAGCAAAATCGGTATCGATGAGCCGGCTCAATATGCCAAAATGAACTTCCGTGGTGCTACGGAAGCTTTTGCAGTTGTGCATTCAATGCCATTTGCAAAACTCTCGCACCAGGTTGTTCATTTGTCCATTCATTTGCCAAACCAGCAGCCCGTTGTATACAGGGCATTCCAACAGGTGAGCAAAGCTGAGGAAATTCAGCGAGGCGAGCTCCCAGAGACGCCATGCTCTGCCTATTGGAAGCAATGGCAAAACGAATGGCAGCATGTTCCATCGCTCAAGGACATGCTTTTTGAAAAAGTCCCAGAGCAATTTCGATGGGCAAAAGACCGATGGGTTCCATATAAAAAGAAGCCTGTCAAGAGGCCCCCAATCGGTCGTGTTGTACCTGTCCCTCCAACGGACCGGGAAAGATTTGCACTTTATGCTTTGATGCGTCACTTTCCCGGTGATCCGGACCACTTAAAACTGGTCAATGGGCAGCAGTACAACACTTCACAGAGGCCGCTTTACAGCATGGGCTTCTTGAAGATGACCAAATTTGGCACAAAACGCTCGGCGAGGCAGCCTTGCATCGCTGGCCGGACCAGATGAGATGGCTCTTCGTGAGCATCCTCGTCTTTGGGCAGCCGAGCAATGCCCTAGAACTGTGGAACAAGTACAAAGACCAAATGTACAACCACAGGGCATCACCAGTGCGGCTATACGCCAAGCACGCGAGCAGCAAGCATTAGCCGACATTGATTGGCGATTGCACTTCTTTAACTTAAGCTGCGTGCACTTGTGGCCTCCCAGATCCACCAAATTCAAAAGCCAAAAATATCAATTTGGCAATTGAAGAATTTTCTTTGGTGATGATGGTCTGAATATGCCGCCTGGCCAGCCAAAACAAAGGCCACAACAAAACACCCCACCTCCACTCAACAGCGACCAGCAAAAGGTCTTTGATGCTGTTGTGAGGCAATACAGTCGGACCCAAAGGACCAGACTGTGCCTCGCCGTTTCTTCATTTTCGGCGATGGAGGTACAGGAAAAACATTCCTGTTTGGCCAAATTATCAAGCGCTTGCGCAAGCCCCCATACACCTACAAAGTGCTTGCTACGGCATCCACTGGGTGTGCGGCTATTTTGCTGCCTATGGGAAAACAGCCCATTCCACGTTCCGTCTGGCAGAGAAGTGTCGCTAGACAAGCTTCCAAGCATTCCGCTTGAAGCTTCTTTGCTCGACGGATACGTGAGGCCCAACTCATCATCATTGATGAGATCACCATGCTTCACAACACGGTGATAGAGGTCATCGACCGAGTGTGCAAAGAAATGGCAATTCCCAGCACAAGGACCTCCTCTTCGGAGGAAAAACGGTCATATTCAGCGGTGACTTTAAACAGTCGCTGCCGGTCGTGCCTCACGAAGGCCTAACTGCACAAGTTACGGCCTGCTTTCAAACCTCTCCACTGTTTTGTCAATTCACTACAATGAAATTGACAATAAACCAGAGGTTGGGCCAAGGGCAGCAAGCGTACTTGCAAATGTGCCGCCAAATCGGCCTCGGAGAGACCGGAGAACACTTCTGGATTCCTCCGCAGTTCCTCGTAAAGAGCAGGGAAGAGTTGATAGACTTTGTCTATCCCGACTTCCAAAAACTCCTTGGAAATGACAAGGAACTGCTCAATCGTCTGATCCTCGCACCTCACATTGACACGTGCGATGAGATCAACGAAATTATGATGGCGAACGTGCCTGGTCAAGTGCGCGAATATTTGTCTTCGGACAAACCGCTTGACGAGCGGCCACTGGACATCGATGAAATTGAGTCGGAAGTGGCAGCGTTGAACCGGCGCACAGACTCTGGGATGCCTCCCCACCGTCTGCGACTTAAGGTCGGAAGCGTTGTTGTTCTCCTTATCAACAAAAGTGATAAGGAAGGACTGATCAACGGCACACGCATCGTTCTTGAAGAACTTGGCGACGATCGTCTGGTCGGTCGCGTCAACAGCAATGCTGTTGGTGGCCAGGTTAAGTTCTTCATCGAAAGAACACGAAATGTCTACGAGGACAAAACGCCTGGCGGCTTAAAATATGAGCGTTTGCAGTTTCCCATCAAACCTGCCTTCGCCATGACCATTCTCAAAGGTCAAGGCCAAACAATCAGCACGGTCGGAATTGACCTCGAAAGGGATGTATTTTCCCACGGTCAATTGTACACTGCATTTTCAAGAGCAACGGACGGGAGCAACGTCCGAGTGTACGCTCCCAGAAGGGAGACCGACGACCAAGACAGAGTCAAAGTGCTGAATGTTGTTGCAACGAAAATGCTCAATTTGCAATAAAGCAAACGAGTTAGGTCCAGCGCGTGCGCACTTTATGATGTCACTCCGTTCTCATCTGCACTTAAAACGGACACATATTCAAAAAAAGTGCTGCCAGCTGGACTGAAGGAGGCAGGTGGGCCATGACGTGCGAGTTAGGGCACTTCCGGTTTCCATTGCATTGAAAAATGCAGTGTGTCAAGGTGAAACCAAGTGCATGTCGGCTGACGCAAAGACCCTAACACAAGGCCTAGGTAGCGAAGCTCCCAAAGCGCGAAGCGCTTTAAGCACCAAGACACATGTAAGCACACACCCGCTAGTTAATATATACGTTATATTGACAAGGAGTTTCGTTTCAAAAACAATTTGAGCTTAACGGCCAAGGGACGCCCTGAAAGTAGTGGAAGGGTCTTACAACTTTTTGAGGAGCATCGGGAAAACTATAGAAAAAAATTCTCGACGCCAACTGAGTCCCGAGGACGATTTCTCACTTTTTCTTGCGTTTAGGCCCTAACTTTTTTTCTAAAACCCGAATCAAAAAGTGCCCGCTGTGAGGGCACTCCGCAGAAGTGTCCTCTATAATCCGGTATTTTTTATTTTTTGATCTGACCAAATCCCGGACCTGTACAGACACGGAGACTCAGTTAATTTTTTTTTTCCCACTTCAGTACCAGGCGAATAACTCATTAGGCTTTGACCTGAGCGCAGGGTGGCCAGCAGACTTATTGTAGAGCTTTAAAAGCCCGATTTTTCCCAAATTTTAAAATTTCGAAAATTTTCAAAATTTTCGAGCTAGGCCTAAAAAACGGTTTTCGGGTTTTTGGAATTTTAGGATTTTTTAACGAATTTCCCAGAAAAACGAAGACCACTTCCAAAACATAGTTTTTCGAGCTCTATCGATTGGTAATTTTTTTTGGAAAATTTTCGATTTTTTTTCAAGAAATAGAAAAAATTTTTGGCCTCAGCGGGACATTTGAGTCCTGGGCCCATAACTCGTCAGGGGTTGATTTTAGCGAAAAATTGACTTAGTACATTTTTGTAGAGCATTTTAAATGCTATCGAATGGTGTACTAAATGTTTGGAAAATTTCAAAAAATTTTCGAGCTAGGCCCCTAGAAATTTTTCGGAATTTTTTTTTGGGTTGAAAATGTGGGTGTAAATTTTTTTTCTGGGGTATTTTGGGGTGCTGAGCACGAATATGATGTTTGTTTTTCGTTTCATGATTTTTGGAATTTTTTAAAAAATTCGAAAAATATTTTTATTTTTTTGGTCCTTGGAAATTTGGGTTAAAATTTGAAAATTCATATCTGGCCTAAGGTTTGACCAATTTGATTAAATAAAGCATTAAAAATGGAGAAAAATCAGGAGAATTTTATGGGTTTTATTTGGCTTTTGTAACATAAATATGAAAAAAGTTATTCTAGAATTCTGTAAAAATTCGGATTTTCAGAAAAAAATTTATAACTCGCTTCTGAAAAGATATTCAGGAAAAGTAAAATGCTACAAAAATCCGCAATTTTTAGCTCTATTTTATAAATTTTATTTCACATTTTTATCACTTTTTTGAAAAATGTTATAAAATAAAAGTGATTTTGGGATTCCAGTCCAAAGGGGGGTGACCAGGATTTTTGAGTGGAAAAATTTTCACCAAAAATCTTTCAAAAACATGTCATTAGGGCTATTTTATGACGCTGATCACGAATACGTGATCAGATTTTACTTTTAACATCGATAAGACCTCAGAATCCTGTGTGATTGGGGATTCTGAGCATCATTTTGAGGGGGGAGGGGTGGGGAAGTTCGAATCCGGGCGGTGTACATTATTTTCGTTATATTTATGGTTATTTTTAATGTTTTTAATTCATTAAATAGCCGACGGTTCACGCACCCGCTAGTTACTATATATGTTATATTGACAAGGAGTTTCGTTTGCAAAAACAAAATCTCCCGGCCGAAGGCCGGGAGCGCCCTGAAAGTAGTGGAAGGGTCTTACAACTTTTTGAGG
>CP049708.1:14770494-14790893 GCA_004148225.2 Heterodera glycines | reverse complement strand
CCTAACTCCATTCTGAAAAAGTATTTTATAAAAATAATATACTCAAAAATCCGCAATTTTTTGCTCTATTTTATAAATTTTATTTGGCATTTTTATCACTTTTTTGAAAAAAGTTATAGAAATAAAAGTCATTTTGTAATTTGGGACCACAGGGGTGTTGTGACCATGATTTTTGAGTGGAAAATTTTTTTCACCAAAAATCTTCCAAAAATATGATTTTAGGGGATATTTGGGCCGCTGATCACGAATATG
Source organism: Heterodera glycines (assembly GCA_004148225.2). Classification (NCBI taxonomy): domain Eukaryota; kingdom Metazoa; phylum Nematoda; class Chromadorea; order Rhabditida; family Heteroderidae; genus Heterodera; species Heterodera glycines. The sequence continues at coordinate 14,790,641 of CP049708.1, read as the reverse complement.
CAATCATATTTTACTTTAGACATGGTTAAGAGCTCAGAATCCCTGTGTGATTGGGGATTCTGAGGGGTGGGGCGGCATGTTCGGACCCAGGCCGTGTTTATTATTTTTTAATTTATTAAAAAACGGGCGCGAAGCGCCCGTCCTGAGGCTGCGAAGCGGCCGAATGTCCCTCAAAAAATTAAAAAACGGGCGCGACACGCCCGTCTGAGGCCGCGAAGCAGCCGAATGCTTCCCACAAAATTAAAAACGGGCGCAAAGCGCCCGTCCTGAGGCTGCGATCAATTGCTAAATTACATCACTTTCTAGTGACGCGGCAAAGCCGCGTCCCTGAGCGCGAAGCGCTTTCCCCTCAAATGAGGGCCATATATTACAAAGCCACGCATGCACACCATAGCCAACTGGTCACCCTAGTTATATATACGTTATATTGACAAGGCAACTCATCTCAAAAACTAATTTGAGAAGAACGGGAATAGCTAGGGGGCTGAAATTTTGCACAGGGGGGTAGCTCGAGACGGCGCATCTGGGAAAACTATAGAAAAAAATTCTCGACGTCCAACTGAGTACCAGGGGCGCAAAAACTGACTTTGCTGACAGTCTCAGTGTTACGAAAATTTTTGCTTTTGCTCTTAGGGCTTAGTGAACCACAAAAGGCACACCCCCCAACTGTGGCCTACAACTTTGCCAGCAAAAATTTTTTGATCAGATCAAAGGCCTGACCTGTAGGTTAGGCAACGTAAGAATCACTTTTTTTGGACACTTCAGTACCAGGCGAATAGCACGCCCGGGTTTGATCTGAGCCAGGGGGCGCCAGCGGACTTTTTGTAGAGCTTTTAAAGCTCTATCCAACCATGTTTAAAAATTTCGAAAATTTTCAAAAATTTTCGAGCTAGGCCTAAAAAACGATTTTTTGGTTTTTGAATTTTAGGAATTTTTAACGAATTTTCCCAGAGAAACGGAGACCACTTTCAAGCAACCGTTTTTCGAGCTCTATCGATTGGTGGTATTTTTAGAAAATTTTCGATTTTTTTCCGGAAATAGAAAATTTTTTTGGCCTGAGCGGGACATTTCAGTCCCAGGCCCATAACTCGTCAGGGGTTGATTTTAGCGAAAAATGGTTTTAGAGCAAAATTGTAGAGCTTTCGAAACTCTATCGAATGGTGTACTACATGTTTGGAAAATTTCAAAATTTTTCGAGCTAGGCCCCCTAGAAATTTTCGGAAATTTTTTTAGGCTTGAAAAGGGTGGTGAAAAATTTTTTTCTGGGGTATTTTGAGGTGCTGAGCACGAATTTGACCTTTGTTTTTTGTTTCGGAATTTTTGGAATTTTTTAAAAATTCGAAAATATTTTTAAATTTTTTGGCCCTCTGGAATTTTGTATAATATTGGAAAATTCATAACTCAGTGATGGTTTCATCGATTTAACTATAATAATGCTTTAAAAATAGAGAAAATTCAGGAGAATTTTATAGGATTTATTTGGAATTTCTATCTCTAAAAATAAAAAAGATATTCCAGAATTTCTGGAAAAATTCGAATTTTCAGAAAAAAATTCATAACTCGGTTCTGAAAGGTCATACTGTAAAAGTAAAATACTACAAAAATCCGCAATTTTTTGCTCTATTATATAAATTTTATTTGGCATTTTTATCACTTTTTTAAGAATTGTTATAAAAATAAAAGGATTTTTGGTTTCGGGACCAAAGGGGGGTGACCAGGATTTTTGGGTGGAAAAATTTTTTCACCGAAAATATTCCAAAAACATGTCTTTAGGGGTAGTTTATGACGCTGATCACGAAAACGTGATCAGATTTTACTTTTGACATCGTTAAGCCCTCAGAATCCCCGTGTGATTGGGGATTCTGGGCATCATTTTGAGGGGGGGGGTGGGAAGTTCGGATCCGGGCGGTGTCAATTATTTTTCTTTGCATTAGGAGGAACTAGCTCAGGCCCACCCCACGGTGGGTCGCCAAGTAAAGAAGAAATATCACACTTTTCTCTGACTTCTCTACCTCAATTTACACCCCATCATATTTTCCCAAGCCAATTTTGCCTCAGCGTACATTCTTCAGCATTTTTTTAGTTTGTTGCTTCAACGGGGGGTGGGTCGCCTGGCGACCCACGGGGTGGGATTCTCCCTGCCTGCTCCGTCTCTGTGGTGGTTCATTGTAACGGGGGGTGGGTCGCCAAGCGACCCACGGGGTGGGATTCTCCCTTTTAGGGGTGGGTCGCCTATAGGAGGAACTAGCTCCGGCCCACCCCACGGGGGGGTGGGTCGCCAAGCGACCCACGGGGTGGGATTCTCCCTTTTAGGGGTGGGAAAGGATTTTTGGTTTCGGGACCAAAGGGGGGAGCACATGATTTTTGAGTTGAAAAATTTTTTCACCAAAAATCTTCCAAAAACATGTCTTTAGGGGTTATTTGGGCCGCTGATCACGAATACGTAATCAAATTTTACTTTTGACATCGTTAAGCCCTCAGAATCCCCGTGTGATTGGGGATTCTGGGCATCATTTTGAGGGGGGGTGGGAAGTTCGGATCCGGGCGGTGTCAATTATTTTTCTTTGCATTTTATCATTATTTTCTATGCTTTAAATAATTTAAATGTTTTTGTTTAACTAATATGAAATAAATTAATTATTTACATTAAATTTAATTTAGCGAAACCGTCAGTCCGCTACCATTTTTTTCGAAAGCTAGCGTAGCAAATGCACGAGCGTAGAGTATCCAGTGTAGGATATCTACACTACTCCCACAGATAAGTCTATAAAAGGGCAGCGAAACCGTCAGTCCGCTACCATTTTTTTCGAAAGCTAGCGTAGCAAATGCATTAGCGTAGAGTAATCGCTTCCTCAGATCATTTTTGAAAAACCTAGCGTAGGATTCCTACGCTGACTAATGACATAGCGTAGGATTCCTACACTAGCCTTTCATACACTAGGCTAATGTAGTTATCCTACTCGAGCTCAAAGTCTATAAAAGGGAGTGGAAAATCGCTTCTTCGTATCATTTTTGAAAAACCTAGCGTAGGATTCCTACGCTGACTAATGACATAGCGTAGGATTCCTACACTAGCCTTTCATACACTAGACTAATGTAGTTATCCTACTCGAGCTCAAAGTCGTCAAAAACCGGAACTTGCTCGGACCCAACCCACGGGGTGGGTCGTTTCTGTCCCTAAACATCCATTAGTCGTCTAACGACTCACTCCTTGAGTCGTCTAACGACTCACTCCAAGAGTCGTCCAACGACTCACCCCCTGTAACAGACTCTACCTCAATTTACACCCAATCATATTTTCCCAAGCCAATTTTGCCTCAGCGTACATTCTTCAGCACAGTTTGTTGCTTCAACGGGGGGTGGGTCGCCAGGCGACCCACGGGGTGGGATTCTCCCTTTTGGGGGTGGGTCGCCTATAGGAGGAACTAGCTCCGGCCCACCCCAAGGGGTGGGTCATTTGACGACCCACCCCGTGGGTCGCCAAGTAAAGAAGAAATATTACACTTTTCTCTGAATTCTCTCCTCAATTTACACCCCATCATATTTTCCCAAGCCAATTTTGCCTCAGCGTACATTCTTCAGCATTTTTCAGTTTGTTGCTTCAACGGGGGGTGGGTCGCCAGGCGACCCACGGGGTGGGATTCTCCCTTTTGGGGGTGGGTCGCCTATAGGAGGAACTAGCTCCGGCCCACCCCACGGGGTGGGTCGCCAAGTAAAGAAGAAATATAACACTTTTCTCTGACTTCTCTACCTCAATTTACACCCCATCATATTTTCCCAAGCCAATTTTGCCTCAGCGTACATTCTTCAGCATTTTTTTAGTTTGTTGCTTCAACGGGGGGTGGGTCGCTGGGCGACCCACCCCGTGGATCGTTGTCAATACTTTTGCCTTACATTTTGACCATTCGCAAATGGAACGTATTTCACGCAAGCAAACCATATGACAAAGGCCGACCACCGGGTGGGATTCTCCCTTTTCGGGGTGGGTCGCCAAACGACCCACGGGGTGGGATTCTCCCTTTTCGGGGTGGGTCGCCTATAGGAGGAACTAGCTCCGGCCCACCCCACGGTGGGTCGCCAAGTAAAGAAGAAATATCACACTTTTCTCTGACTTCTCTACCTCAATTTACACCCCATCATATTTTCCCAAGCCAATTTTGCCTCAGCGTACATTCTTCAGCATTTTTTTAGTTTGTTGCTTCAACGGGGGGTGGGTCGCCTGGCGACCCACGGGGTGGGATTCTCCCTGCCTGCTCCGTCTCTGTGGTGGTTCATTGTAACGGGGGGTCGCCAAGCGACCCACGGGGTGGGATTCTCCCTTTTAGGGGTGGGTCGCCTATAGGAGGAACTAGCTCCGGCCCACCCCACGGGGGGGTGGGTCGCCAAGCGACCCACGGGGTGGGATTCTCCCTTTTAGGGGTGGGAAAGGATTTTTGGTTTCGGGACCAAAGGGGGGAGCACATGATTTTTGAGTTGAAAAATTTTTTCACCAAAAATCTTCCAAAAACATGTTTTTAGGGGTTATTTGGGCCGCTGATCACGAATACGTAATCAAATTTTACTTTTGACATCGTTAAGCCCTCAGAATCCCCGTGTGATTGGGGATTCTGGGCATCATTTTGAGGGGGGGGGGTGGGAAGTTCGGATCCGGGCGGTGTCAATTATTTTTCTTTGCATTTTATCATTATTTTCTATGCTTTAAATAATTTAAATGTTTTTGTTTAACTAATATGAAATAAATTAATTATTTACATTAAATTTAATTTAGCGAAACCGTCAGTCCGCTACCATTTTTTTCGAGCGTAGCAAATGCACGAGCGTAGAGTATCCAGTGTAGGATATCTACACTACTCCCACAGATAAGTCTATAAAAGGGCAGCGAAACCGTCAGTCCGCTACCATTTTTTTCGAAAGCTAGCGTAGCAAATGCATTAGCGTAGAGTAATCGCTTCCTCAGATCATTTTTGAAAAACCTAGCGTAGGATTCCTACGCTGACTAATGACATAGCGTAGGATTCCTACACTAGCCTTTCATACACTAGGCTAATGTAGTTATCCTACTCGAGCTCAAAGTCTATAAAAGGGAGTGGAAAATCGCTTCTTCGTATCATTTTTGAAAAACCTAGCGTAGGATTCCTACGCTGACTAATGACATAGCGTAGGATTCCTACACTAGCCTTTCATACACTAGACTAATGTAGTTATCCTACTCGAGCTCAAAGTCGTCAAAAAACGGAACTTGCTCGGACCCAACCCACGGGGTGGGTCGTTTCTGTCCCTAAACATCCATTAGTCGTCTAACGACTCACTCCTTGAGTCGTCTAACGACTCACTCCAAGAGTCGTCCAACGACTCACCCCCTGTAACAGACTCTACCTCAATTTACACCCCATCATATTTTCCCAAGCCAATTTTGCCTCAGCGTACATTCTTCAGCACAGTATGTTGCTTCAACGGGGGGTGGGTCGCCAGGCGACCCACGGGTGGGATTCTCCCTTTTGGGGGTGGGTCGCCTATAGGAGGAACTAGCTCCGGCCCACCCCACGGGGTGGGTCATTTGACGACCCACCCCGTGGGTCGCCAAGTAAAGAAGAAATATTACACTTTTCTCTGACTTCTCTCCTCAATTTACACCCCATCATATTTTCCCAAGCCAATTTTGCCTCAGCGTACATTCTTCAGCATTTTTCAGTTTGTTGCTTCAACGGGGGGTGGGTCGCCAGGCGACCCACGGGTTGGGATTCTCCCTTTTGGGGGTGGGTCGCCTATAGGAGGAACTAGCTCCGGCCCACCCCACGGGGTGGGTCGCCAAGTAAAGAAGAAATATAACACTTTTCTCTGACTTCTCTACCTCAATTTACACCCCATCATATTTTCCCAAGCCAATTTTGCCTCAGCGTACATTCTTCAGCATTTTTTTAGTTTGTTGCTTCAACGGGGGTGGGTCGCTTGGGCGACCCACCCCGTGGGTCGTTGTCAATACTTTTGCCTTACATTTTGACCATTCGCAAATGGAACGTATTTCACGCAAGCAAACCATATGACAAAGGCCGACCACCGGGTGGGATTCTCCCTTTTCGGGGTGGGTCGCCAAACGACCCACGGGGTGGGATTCTCCCTTTTGGGGGTGGGTCGCCTATAGGAGGAACTAGCTCCGGCCCACCCCACGGTGGGTCGCCAAGTAAAGAAGAAATATCACACTTTTCTCTGACTTCTCTCCTCAATTTACACCCCATCATATTTTCCCAAGCCAATTTTGCCTCAGCGTACATTCTTCAGCATTTTTCAGTTTGTTGCTTCAACGGGGGGTGGGTCGCCAGGCGACCCACGGGGTGGGATTCTCCCTTTTGGGGGTGGGTCGCCTATAGGAGGAACTAGCTCCGGCCCACCCCACGGGGTGGGTCGCCAAGTAAAGAAGAAATATAACACTTTTCTCTGACTTCTCTACCTCAATTTACACCCCATCATATTTTCCCAAGCCAATTTTGCCTCAGCGTACATTCTTCAGCATTTTTTTAGTTTGTTGCTTCAACGGGGGGTGGGTCGCTGGGCGACCCACCCCGTGGGTCGTTGTCAATACTTTTGCCTTACATTTTGACCATTCGCAAATGGAACGTATTTCACGCAAGCAAACCATATGACAAAGGCCGACCACCGGGTGGGATTCTCCCTTTTCGGGGTGGGTCGCCAAACGACCCACGGGGTGGGATTCTCCCTTTTGGGGGTGGGTCGCCTATAGGAGGAACTAGCTCCGGCCCACCCCACGGTGGGTCGCCAAGTAAAGAAGAAATATCACACTTTTCTCTGACTTCTCTCCTCAATTTACACCCCATCATATTTTCCCAAGCCAATTTTGCCTCAGCGTACATTCTTCAGCATTTTTCAGTTTGTTGCTTCAACGGGGGGTGGGTCGCCAGGCGACCCACGGGGTGGGATTCTCCCTTTTGGGGGTGGGTCGCCTATAGGAGGAACTAGCTCCGGCCCACCCCACGGGGTGGGTCGCCAAGTAAAGAAGAAATATAACACTTTTCTCTGACTTCTCTACCTCAATTTACACCCCATCATATTTTCCCAAGCCAATTTTGCCTCAGCGTACATTCTTCAGCATTTTTTAGTTTGTTGCTTCAACGGGGGGTGGGTCGCTGGGCGACCCACCCCGTGGGTCGTTGTCAATACTTTTGCCTTACATTTTGACCATTCGCAAATGGAACGTATTTCACGCAAGCAAACCATATGACAAAGGCCGACCACCGGGTGGGATTCTCCCTTTTCGGGGTGGGTCGCCAAACGACCCACGGGGTGGGATTCTCCCTTTTGGGGGTGGGTCGCCTATAGGAGGAACTAGCTCCGGCCCACCCCACGGTGGGTCGCCAAGTAAAGAAGAAATATCACACTTTTCTCTGACTTCTCTACCTCAATTTACACCCCATCATATTTTCCCAAGCCAATTTTGCCTCAGCGTACATTCTTCAGCATTTTTTTAGTTTGTTGCTTCAACGGGGGGTGGGTCGCCTGGCGACCCACGGGGTGGGATTCTCCCTGCCTGCTCCGTCTCTGTGGTGGTTCATTGTAACGGGGGTGGGTCGCCAAGCGACCCACGGGGTGGGATTCTCCCTTTTAGGGGTGGGTCGCCTATAGGAGGAACTAGCTCCGGCCCACCCACGGGGGGGTGGGTCGCCAAGCGACCCACGGGGTGGGATTCTCCCTTTTAGGGGTGGGAAAGGATTTTTGGTTTCGGGACCAAAGGGGGGAGCACATGATTTTTGAGTTGAAAAATTTTTTCACCAAAAATCTTCCAAAAACATGTTTTTAGGGGTTATTTGGGCCGCTGATCACGAATACGTAATCAAATTTTACTTTTGACATCGTTAAGCCCTCAGAATCCCCGTGTGATTGGGGATTCTGGGCATCATTTTGAGGGGGGGGGGTGGGAAGTTCGGATCCGGGCGGTGTCAATTATTTTTCTTTGCATTTTATCATTATTTTCTATGCTTTAAATAATTTAAATGTTTTTGTTTAACTAATATGAAATAAATTAATTATTTACATTAAATTTAATTTAGCGAAACCGTCAGTCCGCTACCATTTTTTTCGAGCGTAGCAAATGCACGAGCGTAGAGTATCCAGTGTAGGATATCTACACTACTCCCACAGATAAGTCTATAAAAGGGCAGCGAAACCGTCAGTCCGCTACCATTTTTTTCGAAAGCTAGCGTAGCAAATGCATTAGCGTAGAGTAATCGCTTCCTCAGATCATTTTTGAAAAACCTAGCGTAGGATTCCTACACTAGCCTTTCATACACTAGGCTAATGTAGTTATCCTACTCGAGCTCAAAGTCTATAAAAGGGAGTGGAAAATCGCTTCTTCGTATCATTTTTGAAAAACCTAGCGTAGGATTCCTACGCTGACTAATGACATAGCGTAGGATTCCTACACTAGCCTTTCATACACTAGACTAATGTAGTTATCCTACTCGAGCTCAAAGTCGTCAAAAACCGGAACTTGCTCGGACCCAACCCACGGGGTGGGTCGTTTCTGTCCCTAAACATCCATTAGTCGTCTAACGACTCACTCCTTGAGTCGTCTAACGACTCACTCCAAGAGTCGTCCAACGACTCACCCCCTGTAACAGACTCTACCTCAATTTACACCCCATCATATTTTCCCAAGCCAATTTTGCCTCAGCGTACATTCTTCAGCACAGTTTGTTGCTTCAACGGGGGGTGGGTCGCCAGGCGACCCACGGGGTGGGATTCTCCCTTTTGGGGGTGGGTCGCCTATAGGAGGAACTAGCTCCGGCCCACCCCACGGGGTGGGTCATTTGACGACCCACCCCGTGGGTCGCCAAGTAAAGAAGAAATATTACACTTTTCTCTGACTTCTCTCCTCAATTTACACCCCATCATATTTTCCCAAGCCAATTTTGCCTCAGCGTACATTCTTCAGCATTTTTCAGTTTGTTGCTTCAACGGGGGGTGGGTCGCCAGGCGACCCACGGGTTGGGATTCTCCCTTTTGGGGTGGGTCGCCTATAGGAGGAACTAGCTCCGGCCCACCCCACGGGGTGGGTCGCCAAGTAAAGAAGAAATATAACACTTTTCTCTGACTTCTCTACCTCAATTTACACCCCATCATATTTTCCCAAGCCAATTTTGCCTCAGCGTACATTCTTCAGCATTTTTTTAGTTTGTTGCTTCAACGGGGGTGGGTCGCTGGGCGACCCACCCCGTGGGTCGTTGTCAATACTTTTGCCTTACATTTTGACCATTCGCAAATGGAACGTATTTCACGCAAGCAAACCATATGACAAAGGCCGACCACCGGGTGGGATTCTCCCTTTTCGGGGTGGGTCGCCAAACGACCCACGGGGTGGGATTCTCCCTTTTGGGGGTGGGTCGCCTATAGGAGGAACTAGCTCCGGCCCACCCCACGGTGGGTCGCCAAGTAAAGAAGAAATATCACACTTTTCTCTGACTTCTCTACCTCAATTTACACCCCATCATATTTTCCCAAGCCAATTTTGCCTCAGCGTACATTCTTCAGCATTTTTTTAGTTTGTTGCTTCAACGGGGGGTGGGTCGCCTGGCGACCCACGGGGTGGGATTCTCCCTGCCTGCTCCGTCTCTGTGGTGGTTCATTGTAACGGGGGGTGGGTTGCCAAGCGACCCACGGGGTGGGATTCTCCCTTTTAGGGGTGGGAAAGGATTTTTGGTTTCGGGACCAAAGGGGGGAGCACATGATTTTTGAGTTGAAAAATTTTTTCACCAAAAATCTTCCAAAAACATGTCTTTAGGGGTTATTTGGGCCGCTGATCACGAATACGTAATCAAATTTTACTTTTGACATCGTTAAGCCCTCAGAATCCCGTGTGATTGGGGATTCTGGGCATCATTTTGAGGGGGGTGGGAAGTTCGGATCCGGGCGGTGTCAATTATTTTTCTTTGCATTTTATCATTATTTTCTATGCTTTAAATAATTTAAATGTTTTTGTTTAACTAATATGAAATAAATTAATTATTTACATTAAATTTAATTTAGCGAAACCGTCAGTCCGCTACCATTTTTTTCGAAAGCTAGCGTAGCAAATGCACGAGCGTAGAGTATCCAGTGTAGGATATCTACACTACTCCCACAGATAAGTCTATAAAAGGGCAGCGAAACCGTCAGTCCGCTACCATTTTTTTCGAAAGCTAGCGTAGCAAATGCATTAGCGTAGAGTAATCGCTTCCTCAGATCATTTTTGAAAAACCTAGCGTAGGATTCCTACGCTGACTAATGACATAGCGTAGGATTCCTACACTAGCCTTTCATACACTAGGATAATGTAGTTATCCTACTCGAGCTCAAAGTCTATAAAAGGGAGTGGAAAATCGCTTCTTCGTATCATTTTTGAAAAACCTAGCGTAGGATTCCTACGCTGACTAATGACATAGCGTAGGATTCCTACACTAGCCTTTCATACACTAGACTAATGTAGTTATCCTACTCGAGCTCAAAGTCGTCAAAAACGGAACTTGCTCGGACCCAACCCACGGGGTGGGTCGTTTCTGTCCCTAAACATCCATTAGTCGTCTAACGACTCACTCCTTGAGTCGTCTAACGACTCACTCCAAGAGTCGTCCAACGACTCACCCCCTGTAACAGACTCTACCTCAATTTACACCCCATCATATTTTCCCAAGCCAATTTTGCCTCAGCGTACATTCTTCAGCACAGTTTGTTGCTTCAACGGGGGGTGGGTCGCCAGGCGACCCACGGGTGGGATTCTCCCTTTTGGGGGTGGGTCGCCTATAGGAGGAACTAGCTCCGGCCCACCCCACGGTGGGTCGCCAAGTAAAGAAGAAATATCACACTTTTCTCTGACTTCTCTACCTCAATTTACACCCCATCATATTTTCCCAAGCCAATTTTGCCTCAGCGTACATTCTTCAGCATTTTTTTAGTTTGTTGCTTCAACGGGGGGTGGGTCGCCTGGCGACCCACGGGTGGGATTCTCCCTGCCTGCTCCGTCTCTGTGGTGGTTCATTGTAACGGGGGGTGGGTCGCCAAGCGACCCACGGGGTGGGATTCTCCCTTTTAGGGGTGGGTCGCCTATAGGAGGAACTAGCTCCGGCCCACCCCACGGGGGTGGGTCGCCAAGCGACCCACGGGGTGGGATTCTCCCTTTTAGGGGTGGGTCGCCTATAGGAGGAACTAGCTCCGGCCTACCCCACAGGGTGGGTCGCTGGGCGACCCACCCCGTGGGTCGCCAAGTAAAGAGGAAATATTACACTTTTCTCTGACTTCTCTCCTCAATTTACACCCCATCATATTTTTCCAAGCCAATTTTGCCTCAGCGTACATTCTTCAGCATTTTTTAGTTTGTTGCTTCAACGGGGGTGGGTCGCTGGGCGACCCACCCCGTGGGTCGTTGTCAATACTTTTGCCTTACATTTTGACCATTCGCAAATGGAACGTATTTCACGCAAGCAAACCATATGACAAAGGCCGACCACCGGTGGGATTCTCCCTTTTCGGGTGGGTCGCCAAACGATCCACGGGTGGGATTCTCCCTTTTGGGGGTGGGTCGCCTATAGGAGGAACTAGCTCCGGCCCACCCCACGGTGGGTCGCCAAGTAAAGAAGAAATATCACACTTTTCTCTGACTTCTCTACCTCAATTTACACCCCATCATATTTTCCCAAGCCAATTTTGCCTCAGCGTACATTCTTCAGCATTTTTTTAGTTTGTTGCTTCAACGGGGGGTGGGTCGCCAGGCGACCCCTTCAAAGTCTATAAAAGGGAGTGGAAAATCGCTTCCCGGATCATTTTTGAAAAACCTAGCGTAGGAATCCTACGCTGACTAATGACATAGCGTAGTATTCCTACACTATCAACAACGACCTGCCCCTTATGGGATTGTGGTCAACAACGACCTGCCCCTTATGGGATTGTGGTCAACAACGACCTGCCCCTTATGGGATTGTGGTCAACAACGACCTGCCCCTTATGGGATTGTGGTCAACAACGACCTGCCCCTTATGGGATTGTGGTCAACAACGACCTGCCCCTTATGGGATTGTGGTCAACAACGACCTGCCCCTTATGGGATTGTGGTCAACAACGACCTGCCCCTTATGGGATTGTGGTCAACAACGACCTGCCCCTTATGGGATTGTGGTCAACAACGACCTGCCCCTTATGGGATTGTGGTCAACAACGACCTGCCCCTTATGGGATTGTGGTCAACAACGACCTGCCCTTATGGGATTGTGGTCAACAAGGACCTGCCCCTCATGGGATAGTGGTCAACATAGAGATTTCCCTCACGGGATATATTTAAATCGTCTTTTTATTATATATCAATGACTGCATTAGGGCACTTCCGGTTTCCATTACATTTACAATGTAATGTGTCAGCTTCTCAATGAAGTGAGACCAAGTGCATGTCGGGCGACGCAAAGACCCTAAAGAAAATAAGGACCTGCCCTTCTTGGGATTGTGGTTCGAGGCCTGCCCTTTGAGGATTGTGGGCCACAACGGTTTACAATGATGATTTCCTTATTGTTACCGGCCAACATCCGGTGCGAAGCTGGTCCCGCACTTTGCCAAGACCAGTGGACTGGTGAGAGGTAACATAGGATATTGGAGTTAACCAAAATTTATCGTCAAAATTTGATGACAATAAAGACCTCCCTTTTGGAATGGTGGTTCAAGGACCTGCTCTTTCTTGAGATTGTGGTTCACAATGGTTATCGATTAGTTCCTTATCCAATAATGATAACTCTCTGCACTCAGTGCCCTTAGGGCAGATGGGATGATAGGTGAGCCCTGGCTGATAGATTTCAACATCGGCTTCATTTGTGGCAAGCGAAGAAACGACACCATTTTTCACACTATTACTTCATTTGCATAAATATTTGATTTTGTGTGCACTCATTGGTTAATTTCCTTCATATTTTTGTTACACCCATATTTTTACACTGATTTTGTATTTAAGATGCCTTCTAAAGATCGTGAGTTGAAAAGAAGGAAGCAAGAAGAGCACCTGCGACGGACGGAGCAATCTGTCAGTCCAGGTCGCTCACCTATCCCAAATTGCCCTTCTCAGGGCAATTCAAACTGTCCTATTCTGGACAACCCATTGAGTGCAGATGGGAATGGGGCGGCATCGCCCCGGGGTTTTAACACCCCAAATTTAAGTGCTTTGCAATTGAGCACGCCGGCTTCTTCCATTGGAAGTAAAAGACGGGGAAGACCCCCGAAAACCGGAACGGAGTCTATCACGGCTTCGCAAAATAGTGTGTCATCAATTGACACACAAATCACTCCGGCCACTCAAAATATTGGGACATCGCCGTGCAGCAAAAAAGGGAAGGTCGCCGAAGTTAACCGACCCAAGTTTGCTACTGAAGCAATTGCTTCAACGCCAGTCTCCACGCAAAAAAGCCGTAGTGGGCGGCCAGCCAAAAAAACTAGAGGACCAGGAAGGGGCAGAACAAATGATTCGTTGAGCGAACGCTCTTCAATGGATCAGAGCTCTGAAGCGGCCATAAATGTGGCTGTTTTGCCCAACGTGCCTGAAAAAATAAATTTTAGCACAGTACAAATTAATTTCGCAACCAGGCGGAATTTAGCGTGTAAAATCTGGAAATGGGGAGCAACTGCTCTTTACGAATGCGATGCAAGAAGGTCAGGCCCAAGATTCATTGAAACGTGCTGGAATGATCTGGCACAGTTTCTGAATGACGCCTTTATTGTCGAATATTTGGCATACTTGGCAAGCATATCACAACGAAAAGTGGTCATTGTTGATCCAGCTGTGTGGCAAATGGGCATTGACCGTGTCATTGAATATAAAAATATGACGTTTGGGTATGACCCTAATGTTCCGGCCGAAGTCATACTTTTGCCACTACATTTCCCTGGACATTGGACTCTAATTGTCCATGATGTTCAATGTGGTACTCATTTTGCCGACTCTTTGCCTACCCAATATGGCAGATTGGATGTGCAACTGACGGAAATTAGAAAGATAATTTCTGACATTTTGCCGTCACAGTGTTGACCGGGATTGTGATGCCGTAAATCTGACGGTCCAACACGATGGAAATAGCTGCGGGTACTTTGTGTGCCTGTATGCTGAATCCTGGCTTATGAACAATCGCACGTTTGTTCTGCCAGATTTATCCATCAATTATGAAAAGAAGCGTATTTTATGGCACATTAACGAGCTGTATGGCTCTGATAATGTGCCATATCATCCAAGGGAAGGGGTGCCAACTCCTTGCCCAATTGTCTATCGACATACGGATGAAGCGCAGTCGAAATCCAAGGCCGCTGAGCCAATGGAAATTGATGAGCATGATGACATAATGATCATCGAACCTCAGACGAGTGGGCAGGCAGTTAATGCCGTTCTCACCCAAGCCCAAGTGGCAGGTGAAAACCAAGCTGACACGCTTGGTTTGGTGTCGGAGTTTGCGTCGCAAGAGCCAATTGCGCAGGCTGACGATGCAATTTCGTCAGACCGAAGACGCCTCCGAGGCGATCATCGCGCATAGGCAGACGGCAATCAGCTTCGATTAGCCGTTCTCCTTCACCGCACCAAGACGTCGTTCATCAACAAATGCTGTTGAGCAAGTCACTGCATTTACGCAGCGTTGCTACCTTGTCCACAAGGGTTGGTGCTGTGCTGCTGCAGCAGCAAAGCATTATCCAGAATACACAGATTCTGGTAAGCTTGGCGAAAAAATGCTCTATTGTGGAGCGCTACTTTTCCCGCATGAGGACAGCAGCCTTTGCTGTCGTCAGGGAAGAGTTGTTTGCCAAAACTCAACCCGCACCCAAAAGAGCTTCAAGAGCTAATTGTGGGGAAAAACAATCCCGCGAGGGAAAAGAATTTATTCGCAATATGTCGCGTTACAACAACTTGCTCCAATTCGCGAGTGTTTCGGCTGGAAATAAGCCATGCCCTGCTGGCGGCCCGATGGCTGTAATTCTCAACGGGAATTCCATCGCCGCATAAGCAGCATGCAGGCTGGCACAACACAGATTCCTGGCTTTGGTCAGCTGTACATTCTGGATCCAGTCGAAGCCATGGAGCAGCGGCGAAAAAATCCCACCTTTACGGGAGAGAAAATCACAAACGATGAAGAGTTTGTGCAAGGTCATCAGCTTAATGATGAGACCCTTGAAATTTTGGAGCAAATGATCCAAGAAAATCATCCAGCTGCTTCTGCTTATAAGCAGGCTCGTGAACAGCTCCAAGAGTTGTTAAACAACAAAGGACTGAAGAGCTTCGGTTCTTCAGAATGACTTTGTTGGATGAGCGCTCTGCTCCGGGTGTATGAAAGACCCGAAGTTGCATCCCCACCAGATAATCACCCCCTCAACGGGTGAAGGGATGTTCGCAATTCATGCGGATCCCACGGTGCCCCGGCACCAAAAGGGATATGGGTGGAAAACAAGCAAGGGCAGCTGAACGAAATTGCCCCTCTCAGTCCATGGACTGATAGCTTAACCTATCCATTGATTAAGCCTAAGGGCGACGATGGATATAAAATTGGCATTCCATATGCCAAACCCGCACAAAGAAAGCGGAAAAGCGACATGTCTGATGATATGTTTGACAATCAAGCAATGTCAGATGATGACATTTGCGATACCGAGTCAATTGCATCGTCTGGGTCTGAAGCATCGATGCAGTCAGTGACCAGTCGCTATGACAAATCGAAAAAATTTGTCTCCCTGCGAGATTACTGCAAGTATTATCTCGCCATAAGGGATGAAAATTTGGAGTGGCAATACCACCACATTCTTTCATGTGGCGGTGGTCTTGGACAGCGCTGGATCTTAGACCAAGCGTCCAAAATTGACTGGCAAATTGCAACCTTTTTGCGCCGTCCAGACATGGACCTGCGCATAAGTACTCCAAAAAATCTGCTGCATTATTTGGTGAACCAATACAATAAGCAGCAAGCTCGGCAAAACCCCAATGCACGACAAAAGACTGTCGATGACATTGGTAGCGTTGTTCGCCTTTCTGAGAGAAATGTAAATTCTCTTCAGTATTGGAAAAAAATGTATGAAGACTGCAACACCATTTTTGCGCGTTGCCACGACGCAAAAAAGGCGCGGCTCTTCATCACATTCACGAACAACCGTGAGTGGCCGGAGTTCAAGGAGAACATTTACAAAAACGGTCAAATGTTCACTGACCGTTTCGACATGTGGATGAGAGTGTGGTGCAGCAAAATCGCTGTTTTTCACCAAGAGCTATACGAGAAGAGCTTCTTTGGTACTATCCATGGTTCAGGAGAATCAATGGAGTTCCAAGGACGTGGTGGACCACACGCACACATTGTGGCCCAGACTGACCTGGACGCAGTCCCAGAAGTCATTCAGGAATACATATGGGCTCATATTCCACCTTTGCCAGACAAAGATGATGACTGCCAAATTGCACAAATGCATCGCGAAATACGCGATTTATTGCATATGCAACTGCACAGATGCAGTGATAGTTGGTGGTCCACGTGACCCAACTTTGGGCGGTGTAAAAAGGGCTTCCCAGCCCCGTACTCGAAATGTACGATCTACACCCGGACAGGCCCGCATTGTATTACCGGCCTAGCCCAACCGACGGTGGTGCCCAAATTGAGGTGAACGGCTTAATATACGACAACTCGCAAGTCGTGCCGTACAACCCATACATTTTGCTGCGTTACCGAGTACACCACAACGTGTTATTCGCATACGGTAACAAAGCGAACATCAAATATGCACTCAAATACCCTTTCAAAGGGCCTGGACATTGTTATGTCGAGTGCAAAGAGGAGTCCGGCAGCAAAATCGGTATCGATGAGCCGGCTCAATATGCCAAAATGAACTTCCGTGGTGCTACGGAAGCTTTTGCAGTTGTGCATTCAATGCCATTTGCAAAACTCTCGCATCACGTTGTTCATTTGTCATTCATTTGCCAAACCAGCAGCCCGTTGTCTACAGGGCATTCCAACTGGTGAGCAAAGCTGAGGAAATTCAGCGAGGCGAGCTCCCAGAGACTCCATGCTCTGCCTATTGGAGGCAATGGCAAAACGAATGGCAGCATATTCCTTCGCTTAAGGATATGCTTTTTGAAAAAGTCCCAGAGCAATTCCGATGGGCAAAAGACCGATGGGTTCCATATAAAAAGAAGCCTGTCAAGAGGCCCCCAATCGGTCGTGTTGTACCTGTCCCTCCAACGGACCGGGAAAGATTTGCACTTTATGTGTTGATGCGTCACTTTCCCGGTGATCCGGACCACTTAAAACTGGTCAATGGGCAGCAGCAAAACACCTTCACAGAGGCCGCTCTGTACCATGGCCTTCTTGAAGATGACCAAATTTGGCACAAAACGCTCGGCGAGGCAGCCTTGCATCGCTGGCCGGACCAGATGAGATGGCTCTTCGTGAGCATCCTCGTCTTTGGGCAGCCAAGCAATGCCCTAGAACTGTGGAACAAGTACAAAGACCAAATGTACTATCCACAGGGCATTACCAGTGCGGCAATACGCCAAGCACGCGAGCAGCAAGCCTTAGCCGACATTGATTGGCGTTTGCACTTCTTTAACTTAAGCTGCGTGCACTTTGGCCTGCCAGATCCACCAAATTCAAAAGCCAAAAATACCAATTTGGCTGTTGAAGAATTTTTCTTTGGTGATGATGATCTGAATATGCCGCCTGGCCAGCCAAATCGAAGGCCACAACAATACACCCCACCTCCACTCAACAGCGACCAGCAAAAGGTCTTTGATGCTGTTGTGAGGGCAATACAGTCGGATCCAAAGGATCAGACTGTGCCGCGCCGTTTCTTCATTTTCGGCGATGGAGGCACAGGAAAAACATTCCTGTTTGGCCAAATTATCAAGCGCTTGCGAAAGCCCCCATACACCTACAAAGTGCTTGCTACGGCATCCACTGGGTGTGCGGCTATCTTGCTGCCATATGGGAAAACAGCCCATTCCACGTTCCGTCTCGGCAGAGAAGTGTCGCTAGACAAGCTTCCAAGCATTCCGCTGGAAAGCTTCTTTGCTAGACGGATACGTGAGGCCCAACTCATCATCATTGATGAGATCACCATGCTTCACAACACGGTGATAGAGGTCATCGACCGAGTGTGCAAAGAAATGGCAATTCGCCAGCACAAGGACCTCCTCTTCGGAGGAAAAACGGTCATTTTTAGCGGTGACTTCAAACAGTCACTGCCGGTCGTGCCTCACGAAGGCCTAACTGCACAAGTTTTGGCCTGCTTTCAAACCTCTCCATTGTTCGGTCAATTCACCACAATGAAATTGACCATCAACCAGAGGTTGGGCCAAGGGCAGCAAGCCTACTTGCAAATGTGCCGCCAAATCGGCCTCGGAGAGACCGGAGAACACTTCTGGATTCCTCCGCAGTTCCTCGTAAAGAGCAGGGAAGAGTTGATAGACTTTGTCTATCCCGACTTCCAAAAACTTCTTGGAAATGACAAGGAGCTGCTCAATCGTCTGATCCTCGCACCACACATTGACACGTGCGATGAGATCAACGAAATCATGATGGCGAATGTGCCTGGTCAAGTGCGCGAATATTTGTCCTCGGACAAACCGCTTGACGAGCGGCCACTGGATATTGATGAAATCGAGTCCGAAGTGGCAGCGTTGAATCGACGCACAGACTCTGGGATGCCTCCCCACCGTCTTCGACTCAAGGTCGGAAGCGTCGTTGTTCTCCTTATCAACAAAAGTGATAAGGAAGGACTGATCAACGGCACGCGCATCGTTCTTGAAGAACTTGGCGACGATCGTCTGGTCGGTCGCGTCATTAACAACAACGCTGTTGGTGGCCAAGTTAAGTTCTTCATCGAAAGAACACGCAATGTCTACGAGGACAAAATGGCTGGCGGCATAAAATATGAGCGTTTGCAGTTTCCCATCAAACCTGCCTTCGCCATGACCATTCTCAAAGGTCAAGGCCAATCAATCAGCACGGTCGGAATTGACCTTGAAAGGGATGTGTTTTCCCATGGTCAATTGTATACGGCCTTTTCAAGGGCAACGGACGGTAACAACGTCCGAGTATACGCTCCCAAAAGGGAGACCGATGACCAAGGTAAAGCCAAAGTGCTGAACATTGTGGCCAAAAACATGCTCAAATTGCAATAAAGCAAACGAGTTATAGTCCAGCGTGTGTGGCACTTTACAGATGTCGCCCCGTTCCCATCTGCACTTTAAAAGGAATGCACAAACACAAAAGTGCTGCCACCTGGACTAAAGGGAGGGAGGAGGGATGACGTGCGAGTTAGGGCACTTCCGGTTTCCATTGCATTGAAATATGCAATGTGTCTGCTCATTTCACGAGCGAAACCAAGTGCATGTCGGCTGACGCAAAGACCCTAACACAATTTCAAGCTTAACACGAAACACGTTACATATAAGATAAAACTTATAAGAAAAATCGGTGAAATTCCGATCAATTAATTATTTCCGATCTTATGTTAATTCCGATTAACTTTTATTTTTGTTCATTAAGCCAATTTTTTACATGTTACATGTAAACGGAGGGAGTTCATTGTATATGTTACATGTTACTACACTTATTAGCCCATCTTTATTATTCGATCCAACAATTATTCCAAATTCCATGTAATCAAAAAGTCCGCGCTTTATTGCTCTTAAAAATTTTTCAGACTATTACAAGTCATATGTAAATCAAACTCCATATAATTTTTTTGTTCATTAATGTAAACGGAGGGAGTTCATTGTATATGTTACATGTTACTACACTTATTAGACCATCTCTATTATTCGATCCAATAATTATTCCGAATTCCATGTAATCAAGCGCTTTATTGCTCTATAAAAAATTTAATTTCATACTTTTACAAGTCATATGTAAATGAAAATTCCATATAATTTATTTTTGTTCATTAAGCCAATTTTTTACATGTTACATGTAAACGGAGGGAGTTCATTGTATATGTTACATGTTACTACACATATTTTTTAATTTCTCTTTTGTTCATTAATGACAAAATTAGTTATTTGTTACATGTTACATGGAAACATAACTTCCTTTGGTCCACCCCAAGTTACATATAAGATAAAACTTATAAGAAAAATCGGTGAAATTCCGATCAATAATTATTTC
>CP049708.1:14689917-14769235 GCA_004148225.2 Heterodera glycines | reverse complement strand
TCACCAATCGATAGAGCTCGAAAAACGGTTGCTTGAAAGTGGTCTCCGTTTTCCTGGGAAAAATCGGCAAAAAATAATAAAATTCAAAAACGAAAAATTTTCGAGGGGGCCTAGCTCGAAAAATTTTGAAAATTTTCAAAATCTGAAAACGCCATCGGATGCAGCTTTAAAAACTACACAAATGCTCAAGCGGCGCCAACCCGCTCCGCTTAACCCCCAGCGAGTTATTCCCGAAAAACGTAAAACCGGCATTTTGAGCGCCGTTCAGTCGCCAATTTCTACAGGCTCGGCATTTGATCTGATCAAAAAGTGATCAGTGACAAAGTTGTAGCCAACATGTCTGGGGTGTGCCCTCTCAGCAGACTTTTTCCGCTCCCGGTTCCCTGAGAAAAGTTACAGCCCGAAAACCGAGCTCGTTTTTCAAAGTCCGCCGTTTCAGCGCCGCTGGCGCTCAGTTGGCCTCCGGACCGGAATTTCCTTATTTTTCCCAGATGCGCCGTCAAAAGTTACCCCTGCCTGCAAAATTTCAGCCCCCTCCGGGCAAACCACGGGGACTTATAATTTTTTCTACGAACTGCAACATTATTCTATATATATATAAACTAGCGTTGGCGCAGTAGTTGCTCGGTGTAGACAGTATACTTTGCACAGTGATTGCTCGGTGTAGACAGTATGCTTTGCACAGTAATTGCTCGGTGTAGACAGTATACTTTTGGTATATATGGGCGGGCGCTGACATGAGCGCTTCGCGCAAAGGACTTCGTTGCTAGTGCATGCGCGGCTTCCATATCCGCGCCTTTTTTATAGCCCATTCGTTGGTCGACTCGAACGAGTTGAGCGCTTTGTCCACGGCGGACGCGTAGGCGTAGTATTTGCTGCTGTTTTGGTGCGAAGAGAAAGTCCGAGCAGAAAATTGGTGCTGGTCGAAGCCTCGGAATTATGTGCTTAAATATTGAAAAATTAAATTGGAAAATAGGGAAAATTGGGGAGGAAAACTTAGGTCGCCCATTTCGAAGAAAGTCGATTTTGTTCCTCCCCAATTTACGCATTCGGTCCGTCGTTCGTCCGACCGACGACGACAAATGGGCGACAGAAAGCGACGAATTGGCGAGAATTTAGCATTCGTTGGTTGGTGGCGGGACGGAGGAGGAGTAGTGAAGGTTGGGGTCAACTGAAGAAGAAAGTGCCTAATTTTAAAAAACACAAATTTTCTTCAAACATTCATGAGAAAGTTGTTTAATTCGGCCTAGAAAATTCCGTCTTGCATAGCTTTACGCTTCTTCGTTATCGCTTGCTGGTGTGCCATTTTTTAGCGTCTTTAATTATTAAATCGCAAATTGTTGAGTAAAGAGAAAAAAATCTGCAATATTTTATGGCAAATTATAAAAATTTAATTAAAAAGGAGCTAAGCCAAAATTTTAATGGAAATGCAATAATAAAAATTTTCTTTCTGTTTGTTAAATCAACACCAATTTTTGCATATCGATAGAAAAAAATTTGCATCGATTTGAATTATTTTTGTCTATGGTCAAACTCAAAAGTTACAGGACGGGCGCTTCGCGCCCGTTTTTAATTTTGTGGGAAGCATTCGGCCGCTTCGCGGCCTCAATAAAAAAATACAAATTAATCAGTATAATTTTGTTGAGAACAATCGGCCGCTTCGCGGCCTCAGGACGGGCGCTTCGCGCCAGTTTTTTAATTTTGTTGAGAATTTCTTTAAATTAATTTTTTTCATATTTTATTAGTAGGGATGCGATTTTTAGTTAAATACCTAAAATTTTGCGCATTTAATACGCACAGATAAGCACGAAAAAAGCATTTTCCACTTGGTTTTGGGTGTCTACGATGACTTTTATAATACCTATTTTTACCTATTTTGGAGTTTTATAATATTATACCTATTTAAGGATTTTCAGAAAATTCCTTAACAAAAATGCAATAAAATCAAAAAATACACCCTAAGAATTGGAAAATTTTTCCCAAAAATTTATTTGTTTTTTTATGTAACAAAATTTTTAATTTAAAATGTCAATGTTTTCTAAGAACATATTAAAAATATTTAAATTATTCGTTTACAAAGAAATAGAACCAAAATTTTCCCCTTTTGTTTGCTTTTTTCCACTAAAAATCGTTAATAAAAAATTTTATTTACCTATTTTGGAATTTTTGTACCTATTTAATACCTATTTTGAGATTTTTTTTTACCTATTTAAGTACCTATTCTGGGATTTTTCTTACCTAAAAATCGCATCCCTATTTATTAGAAGAGGTACAATGTGAATTTTAAAATTTAAAACAATTATTGATAAAAAAATGTAAATTAAAAATTTATTTATTATTAAATATTAAATCAAAACTATTTTAAATAAATTAAAAACATCTAAAAATAAGCAAAAAAAAATACTTAGAAAAATAATGTGTTACCGCCCGGATTCGAACTTGCCCCCCGCCCCCTCAAAATGATGCCTCAGAATCCCCAATCACACAGGGATTCTGAGGTCTTAACGATGTCAAAAGTAAAATCTGATTACGTATTCGTGATCAGCGGCCCAAATAACCCATAAAGACATATTTTTGGAAGATTTTTGTTGAAAAAAATTTTTCACTCAAAAATCCTGTCCACACCCTTTGGTCCCGAATGCCAAAATCACTTTTATTTTTGTATCTTTATTTTAAAAGATGATAAAAAGGTCAAATAAAATTTATATAATAGAGCAAAAAATTGCGGATTTTTGTAGTATTTTACTCTTCTCTAATGACTTTTCAGAACCGAGATATAAATTTTTTTCTGAAAAATAGAAAATTTCCAGAATTTCTGGAATAACTTTTTTTGTTTTTGTGGTATAAATTTCAAATAAATCTCATAAAATTCTCCCGATTTTTTGTTATTTTTTATGCTTTAAATGAGCTGAATTGGACCATTTTGAGGCGAGTTATGAATTTTTAAAATTTAGGTTGAATTTTCAAGGGCCAAAAATTATTGCGAAATTTTTAAATTTGGAAAAATCGAGCTTTTAAAACTCTACAATATTCCCGCTGGCACCCCCTTGATCAATTCAAACCCTGACGTTGTTATTCACCCGGGACTGAACTGGAAAAAGTTGGTACTGAATTTCTCCATTTTTCTGCAGCCCTTCCTATTATAGGTAGAGGCCTGGATTTTTTTTTTTGTTTTTTAGTCAACACTTCAACTTAGTTTCCTACCAGCGGACATTTTTCGATTAGAGTTTCAGAAAAAAAGTTACGGGCCTTGAACTGCGAGCAAAATCGGGAATCGGCCCCTGGTACTCAGTTGGCCCTCGATGGGGAGCTCAATTCCGGAAAATTTTTCTATTTCCGGAAAATTTTGAAATTTTTTCAAAAATGCCACCAATCGATAGAGCTCGAAAAACGGTTGCTTGAAAGTGGTCTCCGTTTTCCTGGGAAAAATCGGCAAAAAATAATAAAATTCAAAAACGAAAAATTTTCGAGGGGGCCTAGCTCGAAAAATTTTGAAAATTTTCAAAATCTGAAAACGCCATCGGATGCAGCTTTAAAAACTACACAAATGCTCAAGCGGCGCCAACCCGCTCCGCTTAACCCCCAGCGAGTTATTCACGAAAAGCCAAAACCGGCATTTTGAGCGCCGTTCAGTCGCCAATTTCTACAGGCTCGGCATTTGATCTGATCAAAAAGTGATCAGTGACAAAGTTGTAGCCAACATGTCTGGGGTGTGCCCTCTCAGCAGACTTTTTCCGCTCCCGGTTCCCTGAGAAAAGTTACAGCCCGAAAACCGAGCTCGTTTTTCAAAGTTGGCCGTTTCAGCGCCGCTGGCGCTCAGTTGGCCTCCGGACCGGAATTTCCTTATTTTTCCCAGATGCGCCGTCAAAAGTTACCCCTGCCTGCAAAATTTCAGCCCCCTCCGGGCAAACCACGGGCACTTATAATTTTTTTAACGAAACCCAACTTTATTCTATATATATATAAACTAGCGTGTGGCGCAGTAATTGCTCGGTGTAGACAGAGTTACCCCTGCCTGCAAAATTTCAGCCCCCTCCGGGCAAACCACGGGGACTTATAATTTTTTCTACGAACTGCAACATTATTCTATATATATATAAACTAGCGTGTGGCGCAGTAATTGCTCGGTGTAGACAGTTTGGCTTTGCACAGTGATTGCTCGGTGTAGACAGTATGCTTTGCACAGTAATTGCTCGGTGTAGAGTATACTTTTGGTATATATGGGCGGGTGCTGACATGAGCGCTTCGCGCAAAGGACTTCGTTGCTAGTGCATGCGCGTTTGATAAGTGATGAGCAAGTGCATTCGGCTGCTTCGCGGCCTCAGACGGGCGCTTTGCGCTTCTAAATCTTAACCCCCAGCGAGGCCGCTTCGCGGCCTCAGGACAGGCGCTTCGCACCCGTTTTTTAATTTTTTGGGGGGAATTCGGCCGCTTCGCGGCCTCAAGACGGGCGCTTTGCGCCCGTCTTTTAATTTTTTGGGGGATATTCGGCCGCTTCGCGGCCTCAGGACGGGCGCTTCGCGCCCATCTTTTAATTTTTTGGGGGACATTCGGCCGCTTCGCGGCCTCAGGATGGGCGCTTCGCGCCGCGCTCAGTTGGCCTCCGGACCGGAATTTCCTTATTTTTCCCAGATGCGCCGTCAAAAGTTACCCCTGCCTGCAAAATTTCAGCCCCCTCCGGGCAAACCACGGGGACTTATAATTTTTTCTACGAACTGCAACATTATTCTATATATATATAAACTAGCGTGGCGCAGTAGTTGCTCGGTGTAGACAGTATACTTTGCACAGTGATTGCTCGGTGTAGACAGTGATTAAAAGAGGTACAACAGGAAATAGAAGAGGTACAACAGTGATCAGAAGAGGTCCGTTTTTCAAATTTTGTTGGGCTTGGGCGGGCGCTTCGCGACCGTTTTTTAAATTTGTTTGGGCCAGACGGGCGCTTCGCGCCCGTTTTTTAAATTTGTTTGGGCCAGACGGGCGCTTCGCGCCCGTTTTTCAAATTTTGTTGTGGCCAGACGGGCGCTTCGCGCCCGTTTTTTAAATTTAATTGGGGCCAGACGGGCGCTTCGCGCCCGTTTTTTAAATTTAATTGGGGCCAGACGGGCGCTTCGCGCCCGTTTTTTAAATTTAATTGGGGCCAGACGGGCGCTTCACGCCCGTTTTTCAAATTTAGTTGGGGCCAGACGGGCGCTTCGCGCCCGTTTTTTAAATTTAGTTGGGGCCAGACGGGCGCTTCACGCCCGTTTTTCAAATTTAGTTGGGGCCAGACGGGCGCTTCGCGCCCGTTTGATCGTTTTTTAAATTTGTTTGGGCCAGACGGGCGCTTCGCGCCCGTTTTTTAGGGGTACAGCAGTGATACCCCCACGTGCAACTCCCTCACACCTCCCCCCTCCCCCCCACACGCCTCTCCCTCACACCTCCCCCCTCCCCCCCACGCCTCTCCCCTCTCCCACCCCCTCCCCCCAACCCCCCCCCAATCCACCCCTCCCCCCCCCACCCTCTCCCCTCTCACCCACGCCTCCCCTCCCCCCCCCCCCCACACGCCTCTCCCCACGCCTCCCCCTCCCCCCCCCACACGCCTCTCCCTCACGCCTTCCCCTCCCCCCCCCCCACGCCCGACCTCAAGACGGGCGCTTCGCGCCCGTTTTTTAATTTTGTTGAGGACATTGGGCCGCTTCGCGGCCTCAGGACGGGCGCTTCGCGCCCGTTTTTAATTTTGTGGGAAGCATTCGGCCGCTTCGCGGCCTCAAGACGGGCGCTTCGCGCCCGTCTTTTAATTTTGTTGAGAACAATCGGCCGCTTCGCGGCCTCAGGACGGGCGCTTCGCGCCAGTTTTTTAATTTTGTTGAGAATTTCTTTAAATTAATTTTTTTCATATTTTATTAGTAGGGATGCGATTTTTAGTTAAATACCTAAAATTTTGCGCATTTAATACGCACAGATAAGCACGAAAAAAGCATTTTCCACTTGGTTTTGGGTGTCTACGATGACTTTTATAATACCTATTTTTACCTATTTTGGAGTTTTTCTACATATTATACCTATTTAAGGATTTTCAGAAAATTCCTTAACAAAAATGCAATAAAATCAAAAAATACACCCTAAGAATTGGAAAATTTTTCCCAAAAATTTATTTGTTTTTTTATGTAACAAAATTTTTAATTTAAAATGTCAATGTTTTCTAAGAACATATTAAAAATATTTAAATTATTCGTTTACAAAGAAATAGAACCAAAATTTTCCCCTTTTGTTTGCTTTTTTCCACTAAAAATCGTTAATAAAAAATTTTATTTACCTATTTTGGAATTTTTGTACCTATTTAATACCTATTTTGAGATTTTTTTTTTACCTATTTAAGTACCTATTCTGGGATTTTTCTTACCTAAAAATCGCATCCCTATTTATTAGAAGAGGTACAATGTGAATTTTAAAATTTAAAACAATTATTGATAAAAATTATGAGCCCGGGACTGAAATGTCCCGGTCAGGCCAAATCAAACTATTTTAAATAAATTAAAAACATCTTTTTTCAAAAATGCCACCAATCGATAGAGCTCGAAAAACGGTTGCTTGAAAGTGGTCTCCGTTTTCCTGGGAAAAATCGGCAAAAAATAATAAAATTCAAAAACGAAAAATTTTCGAGGGGGCCTAGCTCGAAAAATTTTGAAAATTTTCAAAATCTGAAAACGCCATCGGATGCAGCTTTAAAAACTGCACAAATGCTCAAGCGGCGCCAACCCGCTCCGCTTAAACCCCAGCGAGTTATTCCCGAAAAACGGAAAATGCCGAAATTGGGTGCCAAATTTTGCCATTTTCTGCAGCATTGGCATTTACAGATAGCCCCGCCAAATAAGCGCCAAGTTTTCCCAAACATTCCAACTTAAAATCCTCCCACCAAGCATTTTCCGCTCCCGCTTCTTCCTGCAAAGTTACAGGCCACCAAAGACGGACAAAAAAAATTTCACGCCGTTTCAGCGCCGCCGGCGCTGAACCGTCCACCGGAGCGGAAAACCTATAGTTTTCCTGAATGCGCCTCAAAAAGTTGTAAGACCCTTCCACCACTTTCAGACCCCTCCCGACAGCCGTTCGACTCAAATTAGTTTTTAAGACGAGTTGCAACCATTATTCTATATATATTTTTTTACCACCTCCAAAAAATCCAAAACGCAATATAAAGTGCATATTCGTGTTCAGCACCTCAAACTACCCCAGAAAAGTATTTTTTGGCAATTTTAGGAGCAAAAAAATTTCTCATGAAATGCAAATCCATGGGGTCCCCCTTTGGTTTTGCATTTAAAAATTCATTTTTTTTTATATCTTTTTTTTATATTAAAGATAAAAGACCAAATAAAGCACATTAGATAGAGCTTAAAATTCTCTACAAAAATGCTCTAAGACAATTTCCGATAAAATCTTCCTGACGAGTTATAAGCCTCAAACGGAAATGGGGAGCTCAATTCCGGAAAATTTTTCTATTTCCGGAAAATTTTGAAATTTTTTCAAAAATGCCACCAATCGATAGAGCTCGAAAAACGGTTGCTTGAAAGTGGTCTCCGTTTTCCTGGGAAAAATCGGCAAAAAATAATAAAATTCAAAAACGAAAAATTTTCGAGGGGGCCTAGCTCGAAAAATTTTGAAAATTTTCAAAATCTGAAAACGCCATCGGATGCAGCTTTAAAAACTACACAAATGCTCAAGCGGCGCCAACCCGCTCCGCTTAACCCCCAGCGAGTTATTCACGAAAAGCCAAAACCGGCATTTTGAGCGCCGTTCAGTCGCCAATTTCTACAGGCTCGGCATTTGATCTGATCAAAAAGTGATCAGTGACAAAGTTGTAGCCAACATGTCTGGGGTGTGCCCTCTCAGCAGACTTTTTCCGCTCCCGGTTCCCTGAGAAAAGTTACAGCCCGAAAACCGAGCTCGTTTTTCAAAGTTGGCCGTTTCAGCGCCGCTGGCGCTCAGTTGGCCTCCGGACCGGAATTTCCTTATTTTT
Source organism: Heterodera glycines (assembly GCA_004148225.2). Taxonomy (NCBI): domain Eukaryota; kingdom Metazoa; phylum Nematoda; class Chromadorea; order Rhabditida; family Heteroderidae; genus Heterodera; species Heterodera glycines. The sequence goes on along the minus strand of CP049708.1, from coordinate 14,761,239 downwards.
CCCAGATGCGCGTCAAAAGTTACCCCTGCCTGCAAAATTTCAGCCCCCTCCGGGCAAACCACGGGCACTTATAATTTTTTTAACGAAACCAACTTTATTCTATATATATATAAACTAGCGTGTGGCGCAGTAATTGCTCGGTGTAGACAGAGTTACCCCTGCCTGCAAAATTTCAGCCCCCTCCGGGCAAACCACGGGTAATTTACAAAAGGTTTTTCAACTGCAACATTATTCTATATATATATAAACTAGCGTGTGGCGCAGTAATTGCTCGGTGTAGACAGTTTGGCTTTGCACAGTGATTGCTCGGTGTAGACAGTATGCTTTGCACAGTAATTGCTCGGTGTAGAGTATACTTTTGGTATATATGGGCGGGTGCTGACATGAGCGCTTCGCGCAAAGGACTTCGTTGCTAGTGCATGCGCGTTTGATAAGTGATGAGCAAGTGCATTCGGCTGCTTCGCGGCCTCAGACGGGCGCTTTGCGCTTCTAAATATTGTGGACTCATTCGGCCGCTTCGCGGCCTCAGGACAGGCGCTTCGCACCCGTTTTTTAATTTTTTGGGGGGAATTCGGCCGCTTCGCGGCCTCAAGACGGGCGCTTTGCGCCCGTCTTTTAATTTTTTGGGGGATATTCGGCCGCTTCGCGGCCTCAGGACGGGCGCTTCGCGCCCATCTTTTAATTTTTTGGGGGACATTCGGCCGCTTCGCGGCCTCAGGATGGGCGCTTCGCGCCCGTTTTTTTAATTTTATTTGATAACATTCGGCCGCTTCACGCCCGTTTTTTAATTTTTTGAGGGACATTCGGCCGCTCGCGGCCTCAAGACAGGCGCTTCGCGCCCGTTTTTTAATTTTGTGGGGCCAGACGGGCGCTTCGCGCCCGTTTTTTAATTTATTGGGAGACAGTCGGTTATAAAAATTCTTAAAAAAGTGATAAAAATGCCAAATAAAATTTATAAAATAGAGCAAAAAACTGCGGATTTTTGTAGTATTTTATTTTTCCAGAATAGCTTTTCAGAAGGCAGCTACGAATTTTTTTCTGAAAAATCGAAAATTTCCAGAAATTCTGGAATAACTTTTTTCTTTTTTGTGATAAAAAGCTCAAATAAATCCCATAAAATTCTCCTGATTTTTCTCTATTTTTAAGGCTTTATTCCTGTAAAATTGATCAACCCTTCGATTTGTTATGAATTTTCAAATATTAGGTCAAAATCCAGAGGGCCAAAAAATTGCCAAAAAATAAAGGAATTTTTAAAAAATTCCAAAAATTCTGGAACTGAAAACAAACACCATATTCGGGCTCAGCATAGTAATTTACCCCAGAAAAATTATTTTTCACACCCTTTTTCGACCCCAAAAAAATTTTTGAAATTTTCTAGGGGGCCTAGCTCGAAAATTTTTGAAATTTTCCAATCATGAAGCACACCATTCGATAGCATTTAAAATTCTCTACAAAAATGTTCTAAGACGATTTTTGGCTAAAACCAATCCCTGACGAGTTATGGGCCGGGACTCAAATGTCCCGCTGAGGCCAAAAATTTTTTCTATTTCCGGGAAAAAATCGAAATTTAAAAAATACAATAAATTCTATCAATTAAAAAAATAATTAATTTAAACTTATAAAATTTATTTATCAAAAAAAATTAAATATAATTTTTTATTTATTAACTCAACAAAATATTTTATATAGGCCTAGCTCGAAAAATTTTGAAAATTTTCGAAATTTTAAAATTTGGAAAAATCGGCCCGGATCCGAACTTCGCCCCCCCCCTCAAAATGATGCCTCAGAATCCCCAATCACACGGGGATTCTGAGGTCTTGACGATGTCAAAAGTAAAATCTGATCACGTATTCGTGATCAGCGCCCAAATAACCCCTAAAGACATGTTTTTTGAGGATTTTGGTGAAAAAATTTTTTCCACTAAAAAATCCTATGCTCACTCACCCTTTGGTCCCGAATCCCAAAATCACTTTTATTTTTGTATCTTTTTTTTAAAAGTGATAAAAATGTAAAATAAAATTTATATTATATAGAAAAAATTGGGATTTTTGTAGTATTTTACTCTTCTCTAATGACTTTTCAGAACCGAGATATAAATTTTTTTCTGAAAAATCGAAAATTTTCCAGAAATTCTGGAATAACTTTTTTATTTTTTGTGGTATAAATTTCAAATAAATCTAATAAAATTCTCCCGAATTTTTGCTATTTTTTATGCTTTAAATGGCGCTTTCGGAGCTTCGCTACCTAGACTGTGAAGCGATTAAAGAATCACTTAATTCCCAAATCCAAAAAATTGACGATTTTTCAAAATTTTTTACCTCCCTCCAAAAATCCAAAACGCAATATAAAGTGCATATTCGTGTTCAGCACCTCAAACTACCCCAGAAAAGTATTTTTTGGCAATTTTAGAAGCAAATTATTTTTCATAAAATGCAAAACCATGGGGTCCCCCCTTTGGTTTTGCGTTTCAAAATTTATTTTTATTTTTATATCTTTTTTATATTAAAGATAAAAATACCGGATAAAGCACATTAAATAGAGCTCGAAATTCTCTACAAAAAAGCTCTTGGACGATTTTTCGTTAAAATCAACCCCTGACGAGTTATGAGCCCGGGACTGAAATGTCCCGGTCAGGCCAAAAAATTTTTCTATTTCCGGAAAATTTTGAAATTTTTAGCAAAAATGCCACCAATCGATAGAGCTCGAAAAACGGTTGCTTGAAAGTGGTCTCCGTTTTCCTGGGAAAAATCGGCAAAAAATAATAAAATTCAAAAACGAAAAATTTTCGAGGGGGCCTAGCTCGAAAAATTTTGAAAATTTTCAAAATCTGAAAACGCCATCGGATGCAGCTTTAAAAACTGCACAAATGCTCAAGCGGCGCCAACCGTACAACAGTGATTAAAAGAGGTACAACAATGATCAGAAGAGGTACAACAGTGATTAAAAAGAGTTTGCCATTTTCTGCAGCATTGGCATTTACAGATAGCCCCGCCAAATAAGCGCCAAGTTTTCCCAAACATTCCAACTTAAAATCCTCCCACCAGTGATCAGAAGAGGTACAACAGTGATTAAAAGAGGTACAACAATGATCAGAAGAGGTACAACAGTGATTAGAAGTGGTACAAAATTTTTTGTTGAAAATTCAAATTAAATAAAAAATGAATTCTTTAATTTAAAAATAAATAAATTAATTAATTGCATTAAAAATTTATTCATCAAAAAATAATTTATAATTTACAAAAGGTTTTTCATTTAATTAAAAACATTTAAAATAAGCCAAAAATAAATATAAAAATAATGTGTTACCGTCCGGGTTCGAACTTGCCGTATTTAAAAAATTCAAAAAAGTTGTGAAAAAATTGGGAATTTTAAAAAATTATCAGCGATTTTTAGGCCGCTTCCAGTGATTAGAAGAGGTACAAAAATGCATTAATAATTTTTAAAAATTGTAAAATAAATGCCTATTTTTATTATTAAAAAAACTTTGAAGCTTATAATAATTTAAATTTATTTAGATTGAAATGAAATTAATTTCTGACAAACTCAAATAAAAACAATATATGAAATTCTTTAATCAAACAAAAAATTAATTTTAAAAAATTTTTCACAAAAAAAAATTTAAATTAAAAAATTTATTTTTTATTATAAAACAAACACTCTTTTAAATGAATTAAAAACATTAAAAATAACCAAAAATGCATAGCAAAAATATTGTACACCGCCCGGATTCGAACTTCCCCCCCCCCTCAAAATGATGCCTCAGAATCCCCAATCACACAGGGATTCTGAGGGCTTAACGTTGTAATAACTGAAATCTGATGTCAGATTGGTGATCAGCACCCTCAAATAGACCTAAAGACATGTTTTTGGATGGTTTTTGATGGAAAAATTTTCCCACTCAAAAATCATGTGCTCCCCGCCAGACGGGCGCTTCGCGCCCGTTTTAAATTTTTAGCTGTTTAGACGGGCGCTTCACACCCGTTTTTAATTTGTTGGGAATTTTCGGCAGTTCGCGGCCTCGAACGGGCGCTTCGCGCCCGTTTTTAAAATTTTGTTGGGCTTGGACGGGCGCTTCGCGCCCGTTTTTCAAATTTTATTGGGCTTGGGCGGTCGCTTCGCGCCCGTTTTTAAAATTTAGTTGAACTCAGACGGGCAATCACACAGGGATTAAGAGATATAAAAGGGATTAAAAGAGGCACAACAGTGATTAAAAGAAGTACAACTATGATAAAGTTCGAAATTTATAATATAGAATATTTATTGAAATTGAAAGGAATTAATTTCTCGAAAATTCAAATTAAATAAAACAGTTATTCATCAGAAAATAATTTAAAATAAATTAATAAAACAATTTAAATAAAAAAATTAAATAATTTAAACAGTGATTAGAAGAGGTACAACAGTGATTAGAAGAGGTCAAAAGTGATTAGAAGAGTTACAAAAATGATTAGAAGAGGTACAAAAATGATTATAAAAGGTACGACGGTGATTAGAAGAGGTACAAAAATTGAATGCAATTTTAGTTAACTAAAATAGTGACGAAAAAGTGCCAAAATAGTGACAAAATAGTGAAAAAAGTCCAAAATAGTGACGAATAGTGACATAATTTTCAGCCAAAAATTGAGCAACAATAATTTTTATTCACTGATTGCAGTTGCAAATGAGTAGGACTGGGATTTTTAAGACCAAAAAACCCAAAATAGTTACCTAAAAAAATTTTTAAAATTAAAAATTTTTGCCAAGAAAGTAAATTTTTGAGAAAATTTTTTTTCATTTCATAGGAGTATATTTTGAAAAATAACAAATCTTTAAATATAAATTAAACGCACTGAAAAATAACCCAAAAATGCATAGAAAAATAATGTACACCGCGGGGATTCTGAGGGCTTAACGTTGTAATAACTGAAATCTGATGTCAGATTAGTGATCAGCACCCTCAAAGTCTTAACGATGTCAAAAGTAAAATCTGATCACGTATTCGTGATCAGCGGCCCAAATAACCCCTAAAGACATCCTTTGGTAAGATTTTTGGTGAAAAAAATTTTCCACTCAAAAATCCTGGTCACACCCCTAAAATGCCAAATAAAATTTATAAAATAGAGCAAAAAACTGCGGATTTTTGTAGTATTTTATTTTTCCAGAATAGCTTTTCAGAAGGCAGCTACGAATTTTTTTCTGAAAAATCGAAAATTTCCAGAAATTCTGGAATAACTTTTTTCTTTTTTGTGATAAAAAGCTCAAATAAATCCCATAAAATTCTCCTGATTTTTCTCTATTTTTAAGGCTTTATTCCTGTAAAATTGATCAACCCTTCGATTTGTTATGAATTTTCAAATATTAGGTCAAAATCCAGAGGGCCAAAAAATTGCCAAAAAATAAAAGAATTTTTAAAAAATTCCAAAAATTCTGGAACTGAAAACAAACACCATATTCGGGCTCAGCATAGTAATTTACCCCAGAAAAAATATTTTTCACACCCTTTTTCGACCCCAAAAAAATTTTTGAAATTTTCTAGGGGGCCTAGCTCGAAAATTTTTGAAATTTTCCAATCATGAAGCACACCATTCGATAGCATTTAAAATTCTCTACAAAAATGTTCTAAGACGATTTTTGGCTAAAACCAATCCCTGACGAGTTATGGGCCGGGACTCAAATGTCCCGCTGAGGCCAAAAATTTTTTCTATTTCCGGGAAAAAATCGAAATTTTTTGAAAAAAATACCAGTCGATAGAGCTCGAAAAACTATGTTTTGGAAGTGGTCTCCGTTTTTCTGGGAAAATTCGTTAAAAAATCCTAAAATTCAAAAAACCCAAAAACCGTTTTTTAGGCCTAGCTCGAAAAATTTTGAAAATTTTCGAAATTTTAAAATTTGGAAAAATCGAGCTCACCGAGCTCTACAATAAGTCTGCTGGCCACCCTGCGCTCAGGTCAAAGCCTAATGAGTTATTCAACGGGGACTGAACTGGGCCAAAGTTGGTACTGAAAAGTTGCCAATTTCTGCAGCCCTTCCAAGTATAGGTAGAGGCCTGGAATTTTTTTGATAATTAGAAAAAAACTTCAACTTAAAATCCTACCAGCAAGAATTTTCCGCTCCCTGTCCTTTAAAAAAAGTTACGGCCTTCAAACGCAAGCAAAAGTGAGAAATTAGCCGCCAGGGACTCAGTTGGCCACCGGAGCAAAAAACCTATAGTTTTCCCAGATGCGCCTCAAAAAGGTTGTAAGACCCTTCCACTACTTTCAGGGCGCTCCCGACAGCCGTTCGACTCAAATTAGTTTTAAGACCTTGTCAATATAACGTATATAGTAACTAGCGGGTGTGTGCATGCGAGGGTGGCGCTTGGGAAAGCGCTGCGCGCTTCTTGAGCTTCGCTACCTAGGCGCGTTTTAGTCTGTTAGGGTCTTTGCGTCAGCCGACATGCACTTGGTTTCCTCCAATAATTGGAGTTGACACATCGCATAATGCAATGGAAACCGGAAGTGCCCTAACGTTGCACGTCATGGCCCTCCTCCCTCCCTTAGTCCAGGCGTTGGCACGTTATTGGGTTGAGCGCTAAATGGCAATTCACCTGTAGGCCCTAAAGAGGGCTGACCGGTCCATGTCCCGGATCCAAGCTTCTCACCATTTTCGCACCCAACATAGTGCAGATGGGAATGGGATTGGCATCTCTCCAAAAACCATGTGCCCAACTGCTCTGGACTAAGCCATTTATTGTAACTTGAGCATATTAGTCCCGTTTCTAATTTTTGTTGTTCTTTTCGGCCGCTTCGCGGCCGTTTTTTAAATTTTAGAACAGATACAAAAGTGATTAGAAGAGGTACAAAAGTGATTAAAAGAGGTACAATAGTGATTAAAAGAGGAAGAACAGTGATTAGAAGAGGTACAAAAATGATTAAAAGAGGAAGAACAGTGATTAGAAGAGTCGAATGCAGGCTTTATTGGGAACTGCAAACGCTCATATTTTATGCCGCCAGGCGATTTGTCTTCATAGACATTTCGTGTTCTTTCAAGAAAGAATCTCACTTGGCCGCCAATAGCATTGCTATTGATAACACGACCAATGAGGCGATCATCGCCAAGTTCTTCCAGAACTATGCGTGTGCCATTGATCAGTCCTTCCTTATCACTTTTATTGATAAGAAGGACGACGACGCATCCGACTTTAAGCCGGAGACTGTGCGGGGGCATGCCCGAGTCTGTGCGCCGGTTCAACGCAGCCACTTCGGACTCGATCTCATCGATGTCCAGTGGGCGGTCGTCAAGGGGCTTATCCGTGGACAAGTATTCCCGCACTTGACCTGGCACATTCGCCATCATGATCTCGTTGACTTCATCACACGTGTCAATGTGCGGAGCGAGAATCAAACGATTGAGCAGCTCCTTGTCATTGCCAAGGAGTTGTTGGAAGTTAGGATAGACATAATCTATCAGCTCTTCCTTGCTCTTAACGAGGAACTGCGGAGGAATCCAGAAGTGCTCTCCGGTTTCTCCGAGCCCGATTTGGCGGCACATTTGCAAGTACGCTTGCTGACCTTGGCCCAGTCTCTGGTTGATGGTCAATTTCATCGTGGTGAATTGACCAAACAACGGAGACGTTTGAAAACAGGCTGTCACCTGAGCGGTTAAGCCTTCATGTGGCACGACCGGCAGCGACTGTTTGAAGTCACCGCTGAAAATGACCGTTTTTCCTCCGAAGAGGAGATCCTTGTGCTGGCGAATTGCCATCTCTTTGCACACTCGGTCGATGACCTCAATCACCGTGTTGTGAAGCATGGTGATCTCATCAATGATGATGAGTTGGGCCTCACGAATCCGACGGGCAAAGAAGCTCTCAAAATGCATAGCAAAAATATTGTACACCGCCCGGATTCGAACTTCCCCCCCCCCTCAAAATAATGCCTCAGAATCCCCAATCACACAGGGATTCTGAGGGCTTAACGTTGTAATAACTGAAATCTGATGTCAGATTGGTGATCAGCACCCTCAAATAGACCTAAAGACATGTTTTTGGATGGTTTTTGATGGAAAAATTTTCCCACTCAAAAATCATGTGCTCCCCCCTTTGGACCCGAAGCACAAAATCACTTTTATTTTAGCTCTGGTTGTGGAGATTTTGAATTTTTAAAAAATTATCTGGACTTTTAGGCCGCTTCGCGGCCTCGAACGGGCGCTTCGCGCCCGTTTTTAAAATTTTGTTGGGCTTGGACGGGCGCTTCGCGCCCGTTTTTCAAATTTTATTGGGCTTGGGCGGGCGCTTCGCGCCCGTTTTTAAAATTTAGTTGAACTCAGACGGGCAATCACACAGGGATTAAGAGATATAAAAGGGATTAAAAGAGGCACAACAGTGATTAAAAGAAGTACAACTATGATAAAGTTCGAAATTTATAATATAGAATATTTATTGAAATTGAAAGGAATTAATTTCTCGAAAATTCAAATTAAATAAAACAGTTATTCATCAGAAAATAATTTAAAATAAATTAATAAAACAATTTAAATAAAAAAATTAAATAATTTAAACAGTGATTAGAAGAGGTACAACAGTGATTAGAAGAGGTCAAAAGTGATTAGAAGAGTTACAAAAATGATTAGAAGAGGTACAAAAATGATTATAAAAGGTACGACGGTGATTAGAAGAGGTACAAAAATTGAATGCAATTTTAGTTAACTAAAATAGTGACGAAAAGTGCCAAAATAGTGACAAAATAGTGAAAAAAGTCCAAAATAGTGACGAATAGTGACATAATTTTCAGCCAAAAATTGAGCAACAATAATTTTTATTCACTGATTGCAGTTGCAAATGAGTAGGACTGGGATTTTTAAGACCAAAAAACCCAAAATAGTTACCTAAAAAAATTTTTAAAATTAAAAATTTTTGCCAAGAAAGTAAATTTTTGAGAAAATTTTTTTTCATTTCATAGGAGTATATTTTGAAAAATAACAAATCTTTAAATATAAATTAAACGCACTGAAAAATAACCCAAAAATGCATAGAAAAATAATGTACACCGCCCGGATTCGAACCTGCGCCCCCCCCCCCAGAAGATGACTCAGAATCCCCAATCACACAGGGATTCTGAGGTCTTAACGATGTCAAAAGTAAAATCTGATCACGTATTCGTGATCAGCGGCCCAAATAACCCCTAAAGACATGTTTTTGGAAGATTTTTGGTGAAAAAATTTTTCCACTCAAAAATCCTGGTCACCCCCCTTTGGTCCCGAACCAAAATCACTTTTATTTTTATATCTTTTTTTAAAAATGTGATAAAAATAAAATAAAATTTATATTATAGAGAAAAAAATTGCGGATTTTTGTAGTATTTTACTTTTCAGTATGACTTTTCAGAACCGAGTTATGAATTTTTTTCTGAAAATTCGAATTTCCAGAAATTCTGGAATAACTTTTTTCTTTTTGTAGAAAACCAAATAAATCCATAAAATTCTCCTGATTTTTCTCTATTTTTAAGCTTTGAATGTGCGCCCATATGTCTTCCTGAATGACATATGGAACTGCGTCCAGGTCTGTTTGCGCCACAATGTGGGCATGTGGGCCTCCTCGGCCTTGGAACTCCATTGATTCACCGTAACCAAGGATTGTTCCGAAGAACTTTTTGTCATAAAGTTCTTCTCGGAACTCAGCGATTTTGCTGCTCCAGACACGCATCCACATGTCAAAACGGTCAGTAAATACTTGACCGTTTTTGTGTAAATTCTCTTTGAACTCAGGCCATTCCCTGTTGTTCGTGAAAGTAATGAAGAGACGCGCTTTCTTCGCGTCATGGCACCGTGCAAAAACGGTGTTGCAATCTTCATACATTTTCTTCCAATATTGGAGAGAATTTACGTTGTGTTCGGAAAGCCGAACAACACTGCCAATGTCATCAACAGTTTTCTGTTGGGCATTGGGGTTTTGCCGTGCTTGCTGCCTGTTGTATTGGTTGACCAAATACTGCAGCAGATTTTTTGGAGTGCTGATCCGCAGATCCATGTCAGGTCTACGCAAAAATGTTGCTATTTGCCAATCAATTTTTGCAGCCTGGTCAAGGATCCAGCGCTGACCAAGTCCTCCACCACATGAAAGAATGTGGTGGTATTGCAACTCCACATTTTCATCCCTTATTGCGAGATAATACTTGCAATAATCTCGCAGGGAGATAAATTGTTTGGATTTGTCAATCCGCCGGTGCTGCGATGAAACAGATGCTACAGATTCAGCATCTGAATCTGCGACTGACCCAGCATCAGATGATGCAATTGACTGAGTCTCGCACGACTCATTATCTGACTCGGCTTCCGAGTCAAATAGGCCAGATGCATTCTGAGCACCTTTTCGCTTACGCGATGGTGGCTTAGCATATTTAATGCCAGTTGTGTATCCATCATCGCCCATTGGCTTGATTAATGGATACGTAAGACTATCAGTCCACGGACTGAAAGGAGCAATTTCATTTAATTGCCCTTGTTTGTTCTCTACCCAAATTCCTTTGGGCGGAGGAGCACCAGTGGGGTCCGCATGAATAGCGAACATCCCTTCACCCGTAGAAGGGGTGATTATTTGGTGTGGGTGCAATTTTGGGTCTTTCAGACCAGCTGGAGCCCTGCGCTCATTCAACAAAGTCATGCGAAAGAAGCGAAGCTCTTCCGGAGTTTGTTGTTGGAGAAGCTCAGTGAGCTGCTCACGCGCCTGCTTATATGCCTGCGCAGCAGGATGATGCACTTGGATCATTTGTTCTAAGATCTCAAGAGTCTGCTCATTTAGCTGGTGACCCTGCACAAACTCATCTTCGTTTGTGATTTTCTCCCCAGTAAACCTGGGGTTGTTTCGACGCTGTTCCATAGCCTCGACTGGGTCCAGAATGTACAACTGGCCAAAGCCAGGAATCTGAGTTGTACCAGCCTGCATGCTGCTTATGCGGCGATGGAATTCTCCGTTAAGAATAACGGCCATCGGACCGCCAGCAGGGCTTGGTTTGTTGCCAGCGGAAACGCTCGCAAATTGGAACAGGTTGTTATAACGCGACATGTGTCGCACAAATTCTTTCCCTTCACGGGATTGCTTATTCCCCACAATCAGCTCTTTGAGCTCATCAGGATGCGGGTTAAGCATTGGCAGCACAACTCTTCCCTTCCGGCAGCAAATGCTACTGTCTTCATGTGAGAAGAGATGTGCACCGCAATCGGCGCATTTTTTGTCACCGAGTTTCCCGGAGTCACAATATTCCGGGAAATGTTTGGCTGCTGCTGCAGCGCATTGCCACCCCTTGTGAAATGCAGAGCAACGCCGTGTGATCGGCGTTGCCACTCCCAGCGAATTTGCTGGCGGGGGGCGTTTCGGCGCCGGTGAAGGCGAACGGCTAACAGAAGCTGAAAGCCTTTTTTGAACGCGCATTGATCGCCTTGGTGGCGTCTTAGGTCTGATGAAAATTACATCATCAGCCTGCGCAATTGGCTCTTGCGGGATGCAAGACTCCGACACCAAACCAAGCGTGTCAGCTTGGTTTTCACCGGCCACTTGGGCCTGGGTGAGAATGGCATCAACTGCCTGTCCACTTGTCTGTGGTTCGATGATCATTATGTCATCATTTTCATCAACTTCCATTGACTCAACGGCCTTGGATGTCGACTGCGCTTCATCCGCATGTCGGTAGACAATTGGGCAAGGAGTTGGCACCCCTTCCCTTGGATGATATGGCACATTATCAGAGCCATACAGCTCGTTAATGTGCCATAAAATGCGCTTTTTTTCATAATTGATGGATAAATCAGGCAGAACAAATGTGCGATTGTTCATAAGCCATGACTCAGCATACAGGCACACGAAGTACCCACAACTATTACCATCGTGTTGGACCGTCAGATTTTCGACATCAACAATCCCTGTCAACACTGCTGACGGCAAAATATCCGAAATGATATTTTTAATTTTATCCGTCAGTTGCGGATCCAACCTGCCATATGTGGTAGGCAAAGAATCGGCAAAATGAGTGCCAAATTGCACATCATGGACAATGAGAGTCCAATGTCCAGGGAAATGTACTGGCAAAAGTATAACTTCTGCCGGAACATTAGGGTCGTACCCAAATGTCATATTTTTGTAAGGCATGACTCTGTCCAGGCCATTGCTCCATACCATTGGGTCAACAACGACCACTTTTCGTTGTGATATGGTTGCCAAGTATGCCAAGTATGTGGCAGCAAAGCCGTCATTGAGAAACTGGGTCATATCATTCCAACAGGTCTCAATGTATCTTGGGCCAGATCTTGGGGCAATCGGTGTTTCGCCATCACGTTCGTAAAGGCCGATTGCTGCCCATTTCCAAATTTTACAGGCAAAATTTCGCGATGTGGCGAAATTAATTTGCACAGAGCTGAAATCAATTTTTTCAAACACAATGTGCGAGGGTGCCGGACTTAGAGCGTTTTCCACACTTTGGTCCATTTCAGAGCATTTGCTCATAGACTCGTTGGTTTTGCCTCTTCCTTTACCGGCATGCCCTCCCAGTTGCTTAACTGGTCGCCCTCCACGACTTTGAGTCGAAACAGGCGTTGAAGCAATAGCTTCATTTGCAAACGTGGGTTTGTCACACTCGGTGACCTTTCCCCTTTTTTTGCACGGCGAACCTTGGTCACTTTGGGTGACAGCAGTTCGAGGTGTGCCAATTGAGGACACAGTTTCTTGCGTTGCCAAAATTGGCTTCGCTCCTGCTTTCAAGGGTCTTCCCCTTTTTTTACTTCCAATGGAAGAAGCAGGCGTGCTTATTTGCAAAGCACTTAAACTTGGGGTGGTGGTGCCCCGGAGAGATGCTGATGCCTCACCATTCCCATCTGCACTCCCGACTGAGACGGGTGAGGTATCCCGACTGACAGATTTCTCCGTCCGCCGCTGATAACGCTCTTGCTCATTTTTTCGCAAATTTCGTTGCTTAGAAGGCATCTGAAACAACAAATCAGAAAAGTTTGCAAATGTGGCAAAAATATGAGGTAATTAACCAATAAATGCACACAGACGTTAAAACTTTATTAACAAAAATGCACAAATAAAGATCAAAGACATCATTCTTCGCCGTGAAGTGTAGTCGTCCTGTGCTGAAATCCATCAGCCAGGGCTCACACATCCCATTAAGAATGCAGATCCAAAAGTTGGTGCGACACGTTCCACGAAGGGATGTCAGCGAACCGCTTAGGTGCGACTCATGCCAGTCTGCGAACCACATTGGTGCGACAATGCTCCGAAGGGCCTGTCTGCGAACCACATTGGTGCGACAATGCCCGTAGGGCCTGTCTGCGAACCACATTGGTGCGACAATGCCCCGAAGGGTCTGTCTGCGAACCACATTGGTGCGACAATGCCCCGAAGGGCCTGTCTGCGAACCACATTGGTGCGACAATGCCCCGAAGGGCCTGTCTGCGAACCACATTGGTGCGACAATGCCCCGAAGGGCCTGTTAAGGGGCTGGGAACCCCTTCTTGCACCGCCCGTAAATTGGGTCGCTAGGACCACACCAACTGTCACTGCATCTGTCAGTCAGCGAACCGCTTTGGTGCGACACATGCCCCGAAGAGCCAGTCAGCGAACCGCTTTGGTGCGACAAATGCCCCGAAGGGCATGTCAGCGAACCACATATATTGTCCTTTGTTTGTTCCATTCTCTGAATAGCCAGGGGCAGGGAACTCCTAACGACAGACGCTTTGCTGTTGATCGGAGGACAATCCCACCGTAGCCAACCTCCTGTTTACAAAATGGGACCTTCGAACAATTAGCATTGCTAAGTAATCAAAGAACAATCCTTTTTGCAAACATTCAGCTGGGATACAAGGCCAGAAAAAGGCGCTCCCATTGGGCAGCCCAGCCACATGCATCGCAAAGGCGAGTGCAAGTCTGAGCTTGATTTCCATACCAGTCTTAAAGCAGATTGATATGTTGCCATGGTCGCAAAGCTGACCGGCATTGTGTCATGGTCGCAAAGCAGACCGACACTACTGGCTATGGTCGCAAAGCAGACCAGCCTCGCCATGGTCGCAAAGCAGACCGGCGTTTGCACTACATATCATGGTCGCTAAGCTGACCGATATGTTGCCATGGTCGCTAAGCAGACCGGCACGTGCAAAAATCTCATCATGGTCGCAAAGCAGACCGATAAGATTTTGAAACAAATAAATGTGAGTCTCAAATGGGGATAAGGACAGAAATCTTTACAATTGACTTCAATAATATTTATAAAATAATTTTAAGTACACATTTAAGTTTCAGTCAAGCGTAAAGACTTCTTAAATTCTATTTAGGAGCTTATGCGTGCCAAAGTGTACGAAACTTATTCCTAACCAACCTCAGATTTGGGTTAGTATAACTATTCACTTAGTATACACTTTGCCATAATTTTTCATATATTACATCTAAAAATTTTTCCTTGTTCTATTCAGTTCATCAGAGATAGATAAATTTTAAAGATTTAACCGGCCAAACGGCAATTGCCTGTGAGAATTTTTTAATTTCACAAAAAATTAACTGGATGGAATGGTTTCAGCCCATCAATGTTGAGATTTTCAAAAAATCACAATAATTGATTTTCATAAAAATTAAATTGCTAGTTTTTTTAAAATAAAAGGTTTTTCAACAAAGAAAAATGTTTACATTTTCGAATTTATTAATTGCCGAATGCAATCAAAAATTTTTAGAGCTTATAAAACATTTGACCGGTTAATTTGAAAAAAATTAAAACTTGCGCAGCATCCGCTTTTGCCATTGAAAATGTTTGTCCACCAACGCATTGAAACGAAGCGAAATCAGTGCGAATTTGAGGCCGAGTTGAGCATGGCCAAAAAAGGGAAAATGTCCATCCAAACGTCATTGCGCACGTGCTGAAAAAGTCATGAAAATTATAAATCTTAAAAAATTTGCAGCAAAAAGCCTCTGGCACTTAAAAAAACGCCGAATTCAGAAAGTTTTTTTTTATTTTCATAGCCTATTTAAAACTGGAGCGCGTTTTTTGGGCACACAATATTTAAAAAAAACTATTCCTTTGCTAAGCTGTTGTGAAAATTCTAATAAATTTCAACAAAAAAGCAAAAACCCTAAAAAGGGCACTTTTACACCAAAAAAACGAATGAGAAATCTTTATTTTCAGGGGTTTTTAGGCAAAAATTCTTTGATATTGAAGGCCCATTTTTGGGATTAAATCCTTAAAAACAACAAAAAACCAAAAAATGTATTCAATTTTACAACAAAAACTCAAAAAAACTTGCCCAAATTCGATATGCCATTGAAATGTTTGTCCACCAAAAGCTCGAAATGTGGCGAAAGAAGTGCCAATTTGAGGCCGAGTTGATGACGGTCAAAAAGGGAAAGTGTCCATCCAAACATCGCTGCAAACCAACTGAAATTATGAAAATTAATAAATAGCGGAAAAGTGAGCAATAAGTTTTTGACAAAAAGTTTTTGACCAAAATCTCTTAGAGAATGCTACACAAAACCAAAAGTTTTCTACTAAAAATAAAAACTTTCAAAATTTACAAAAAATTGCTTTTTTATGGCATGGAACTTCCAAATTTGGCCGCGCAATTTTCAAGAAAAACTTAACAATAATTTTCTTTCTTATATTTTCTTATAATAAATTTTTCTAAGATTTTTTCCTTGAAAAAATTCAATTTTTGAATTTTTTTTAAATTTTTGCGGCGAGATTTTGTCCCGGCGAGATTTCGGCGGCGAATTTTGGGGTTTACCCATATTATGGAATTATTTCGATTTTCTGTAATTTATACGTAAAAATTATGTAACAGTAAAACACTAAAAAACCTGACACTAACAAAAATAAATAAAAAAATTATGAATTCGGAAAAAATTTTAATTCGCGCAATTTTTGGAATCTATAAAAATTATGTGCATATAAACTCCTTAAAAATGAGTCTAATTTGAACTTAAAAACCCATCACATGCTTAATGATCACCATTTTTGTTGTTTTGTCCGTCACTCATTGTCAGAAGACGGCCCATTTGTGATGCTTTGTTCCGCTTCTTGTTCTTCTGTTGGTGGTGGCGGAGAAAATGGCCTTAATTAATCGCAATTTAATTATTTCAGTAAAACCAAATCCCTTTTTATGTTTTCTTTGCTTTGGCAAGTGTCAGCTTTTCCTTTGTCTATTCGTTCACAATTCAATTGGCACTATTTGCATTGACGGCGCATGTACAGAAAAATAATTTTGTAACTGACGAAAGAAATGGTGGTGGCACCAAACCCCCCACCATTAGAGTTTTTACACATTTTTGAAAATAGTTAAATTTCTAAACAATTTAAACAAAAAAAATCAGTAATTTGCCGAAAATATGGGCCACCTCTTGAAACTGTTGACCCAATCAGGGTTCCTTTGTTCGTTCAAAAACGCAATTGCTTGGGTTGGCCATCTTTGATCGATGAGAATTGACGGTGAAATGAGACGACGCAAATAGTCCAACGACCACCATCGACAAAGCCCAAGTGGCGAATGTTTGACACAAAAATTGGCTATATTTCACGAGCAAAAATGTCCCAAATCGGCTGGCGAATCCACAAATGTAATTCAGTGCCTCTTTTGTCGAAAATTTGGTGATTTGAACGAAGAAAGCCATGACAGAGTGATCAATGTACCTAAAATGGATGGAATGCTTTTATTCCCATATAAAAGTTTCTTTGGCTCTTGTGGAGTTTAGGCCCAATACTGTAAATTTAGTTGAAAACGAAATTTGATTTTTACCAAATTTGAGTTTGGGGTTCGAAATGAGTCGAAACGGAAATTCAAAGCGAATTTTGCTGGACAACGGATGGTCGGGCAATGGAAATGGCACAGAATTGACAGCGCCGATAATCACAAATAATTCCGATAATCACAAATAATTGTGGTGCCGTTGTTCTGACACTGACCTTGCGACGAATTTCGATTGCTCTCCAAATTGTCAATTCGCTCTCGTCATCAACATGTTTGTCCACAAACGCATTGAAACGTGGCGAAAGCAATGCCAATTTGAGGCCGAGTTGAAGACGGTCAAAAAAGGAAATGTTCATCAAATGTCGTTGCACAACGCGCATCTGAAATTGTGAAAAAATAAAAAATTGTTGAAAAATTTCAAAGAAAAATGTTCACGTTTTTTGGTCTAAAAATGATTTAAATTATCGTTTAATTAAGCACTGATGGATGCTTTCAGTTCGTTACTATGATTTAAACAAAATTAACAAATATGTGAAAACCGAAAAATTTGAATTTCTTTTCTTTTTTGCCCATAATAACTTTTCCACTGACAAAAAAGTTGAGTTAATCAATAACGCACACCATTTCAAACATGAAAATGTGAATAAACAGATGGAGTATAAAAAAAATACAAATTATGGACAAAAAATTTATCGAAAGGATAAAAACATATTTAAATAAGAGTTTAAACATTAAAATTTATTGACAATTTTCATATTTAAATGATTAATTTAAAATTAATAACATGAAATAAATAATCCAAAAATACATAGAAAATAAATAATATACATCGTCCGGATTCGAACTTTACAACAGTGATTAGAATAGGTATAAAAGTGATTAGATGAGGTACAACAGTGATTAATTTGAAATGTACATGAATTATATATACATTTAAATTGAAATTAATTTTTTGACAAATTCTAATTAAAAAACAAATGAATTCTTTAATTTAAAAAGAAATAAATAATCAATTTTAAATGTCAAACATTTATTCATCACAAAAAAAAATTTAAATTCAAAATTTAAAAATTTTTGTATTATTAATAAAACAAAAAACTATTTTCAATTAATTAAAAGCATTTAACTACTCACTTTTACAAAAAAAAAGTCAAAAAAACTTGCCGAAATTGGAATTGTCATCAAAATGTTTGTCCACCAGAGCTCATTGAAACGGTGCAAAAGCAGTGCCAATTTGAGGCCGAGTTGAGAACATTCAAAAAAGGGGAAAAATAACAACATTAAGAAAATGAAACTCAGGAAAATAGTCACTTTTAAATTAATTAAAAGCATTGAAAAGGGATTCTGAGGTCTTAACGATGTCTTAAGTGAAATCTGATTTCAGATTAGTGATCTAAGGCATAAAATACCCTCTAAATACATATTTTTGGAAGATTTTCGGTGAAAAATTTTTCCACCCAAAAATCCTGGTCACCCCACCCCACCCCCCTTTGGTCCCGAATGAAAAAGTCACGAAAAATTTTATAAGGCTAAAAATGATGTACGCAAAATGCCAGAAATCCGCAAAAAATTTTGCTCCAAATTTTGTAAAAAAGCGTCAAATTTAAGTTCAGTAACAAAAACACCAAAAAATGAGTTAAGTCAAAAAAAATGTGGTTCCCAATTTCCTATGTTGCAAGTGTAAATATGTTTTTTTTTTAAATTGAAACTTACGACAATTCGTTTTGCCATTGAAATGTCTGTCCAACAATGCATCGAAACGGGACGAAGGCCGTGCCAATTTGAGGCCGAATTGAGAACGGTCAAAAAAGGGGAAAATGTCCAACCAAACATTGTTGCGCGATTGCTGAAATGTTACGAAAAATCTTTTAATTGCAAAAAACAAAAAAAAACTAAAAATGGGCACTTTACAACAAAAAAATAAATTTTAAAAAATTTTATTTTCAGAGGTTTTGCAGTGATTACTGATCAAACACGTAACCAAAAAATAAGGGTCTTGAATTTGCCGAGTTTTATTATTAACCGAAATGTGTAATAAAATTGAAAACAGCAAAAAATTCGAGTATTAAATATCGAAATATTTGCCAAACCCGGTCTTATATCAGTGGTTTTAACTATAATAAGATTGTTTTAATCAATTTTAGAAAAAAATGAAAATTTGAAAACTTTGATTTTTAGACAAATAGGAGTAAGTGATAGAAGCATTCCCTTTTTTCACCTTACCTAATTGTTGTGCTAATGTCTGCCAATTACTGCTCACTCGGTTGACCATCGAAGCAGAATTTTCGGCGTCATTGGCGTGTATTGAGGAGTAAGAAGCACCGTTTGTTGGACGATTTGGACGGAGAAGCATTTAATGTCATTTGTTAGCGCACCCACAGAATTTGCCATTTAATAAATTAAATAGAGCCTTTAAAAACTTTTAGAGATTTAAAAACAAAATTAGAATCATAAAAAAATTTGTGAATGATCTTATAAGATAAATAATACAGTTCTTTTTTTAAATAGGAAATTTTATTTGTATGTCATTACTAAATTTGACAAAGTGAATTACAAATTTTAAGCAAAAATAACTCTAAGGAAGCAATTATATATTTATTTTTTCATTCAACAAAACTTATTCGACGAATGCAAAAAAAGACGAAATAATCAATAGCACACCGTGTCCCAAACACGAGATGTGTCAATAAAAGAGGGTGTAGAGAAAAATGCAAATTTTAACTCTCTCGAATATTACGCCGACTATGAAATATTAATGACAAAAAATGGGTAATTAAAAAAAATAAAAAGTTTATTTTAGTGATTAAAAGAGGTACAAAAATGATTTGAAGAGGTACAATATTGATTAGAAGAGGTACAATAAATGGTAGAAGAGGTAAAATAGTGATTAGAAGAGGTACAACTGTGATTAAAAGAGGTACAACATTGATTAGGAGAGATATTAGATGCATTATAATTTATAAAAAATTTTAGAACAAATTCTACTTTTATTTATAAAAATAAACTTGAATTGTTTAATTATAGAATATTTATTAATTAAATTTTATTTTTTTACAAATTCAATTTAAATTGTAGAAGATGTTAGGGATAATTTATCGGAATTTTAAAAAATTATCAGCGATTTTTAGGCCGCTTCGCGGCCTTAAAGGGCGGATTCGCGCCCGTTTTAAGAGGTAAAACAGTGATTAGAAGAGGTACAACAGAGATTAGGAGAGGTACAACAGAGATTATAAGAGACCTTTCTCGAAGTAGGACTCGAAACTTGAAAGAATGGAAAAATTTAAAATGTTATTCTAAATAAAATTTTCAAAATTTAATTAATTTTTGGCTTGGAAATTCAGATTTAAGCAGAGGGTTCGGAATTAGATTATGAGACGCATCCGAACAATTTTTTAGTTTCAAAAATACGTGCAAAAAAAACTCAAAAATAAATTTGGGCAAAATTCATAATTTTGCCAAAATAATGAAAACCTTTTCCAAATATAATTTTTTTCATTAAAAACTAAACTTAAAAAAGAAATTAAAAGTAAACTTTTTTGATAATTTTAGGGCAAAAATTGCCAAAAAGCCTTTAACCGGCAGCATATCATCAACTCCCACCAAATATCGCAACAATTTAACAAAAATGCAACAATTCAAAAAAAATTGATTGTCACAGATCTGCCCGCACCACCGCAATCATTGCCCCCTCCTCGCCCTCCACCGCCTCTAAGTCCTCCCTGTTTCTGCTCATCCCTTCCACGTCCATTTGCGGCCTTCTTCCAGCCCTTTTTGGCACCCGCTGAGGCTTTTCTTTTGCCACTGTAGTCGGCGTGACCACCGCCACCACGGCCTCCACCACGTACAGCACTTCCACCACCGCGACCGCGACCGCCACCACCGCGGCCGCCATCGCCGTGGCCGCCACCGCCACCACCGCGGCCGCCACCGCCACCACCGCGGCCACCACCGCCACCACCGCGGCCGCCACCGCCAGCACCGCGACCGCCACCACCGCGGCCGCCACCGCCACCACCGCGGCCACCACCGCCACCACCGCGGCCGCCACCGCCAGCACCGCGGCCGCCACCACCGCGGCCGCCACCGCCACCACCGCGGCCGCCACCGCCACCACCGCGTCCTCCACCGCGTCCACCAGCATCACCACCTAACAATCACCAGTCATATTTAAATAAAAACTTTCATTCGGGGTATAAAAACGCACTTTTAAATTTTTTAATTATGCAGTCACATCCTAAGATTAAGGGATTATTAACATGCCTTTTAATGTTAATACCTGCAAATTTCTCTATTTTAAATATGTAGAGTATTTTTCCAAAAACAGTATAAATCGGCAAAATTTTTCAAAAAAGCTGCCTAAATCACCTAATCAGTAGGGATTACATTTTTAGGCTCTAAAACTGCAAAAATAGGTAGTCTCTAGGCTCTAAAAAAACCCCAAAAATAGGTACCAAAAAACCTCATTTTTAGGGGTGTAAAATGACAAAATGTATCAAAAAGGTAAAAAAATCAGATTTGATTAAAAATCAATATGTTTAATCAGAAAATTTGACCACCCCGATTAAATGCTAATTTAAAATTAGTAAATTAAAAATTTCTCCACCTCCACCGGCTCCAGCATTGGCACCATCAGCAACAGCACCGCCTCCAGCATTGGCACCATCAGCAACAGCACCGCCTCCAGCATTTGCACCATCAGCAACAGCACCGCCTCCAGCATTGGCACCATCAGCAACAGCACCGCCTCCAGCATTGGCACCATCAGCAACAGCACCGTCTCCAGCATTGGCAACATCAGCAACAGCACCGCCGCCAACAATGGCAACAGCACCGCCGCCAACAGCACCGCCGCCAGCATTGGCTTCAACACCGCCTTCACCATCATTAACATTATTATTATTGTTCATTTTTGGCTTAAAAAAATTAAAATTAAATTTTAATATGCGAGGCTGAAAGTGCGCCAGTGGAAAATCTATCAATTTAAAATGTTAAATAAGAAAAATCGTTAGTGTAGTACTTAAATTACGATTCATCGAATTACTACCAATCCCCATAAATGCTGGAAAATTATAAAAATGTTTAAATTTTTTTAACTTTTAATAGGTTCAATTATACATTAAAATTATACGGTGAGAAACCAACAATATTTATTTTCGCATAATGCTTAATAAAAATATTTATTTCTTTTTACAAAAACCCAATTTTAAAATACGATCACTTAAAAATATTTTCTACCGACGCATTTTGTAACAAACCATGCCGTAGGTATGGTTTAAGCACTGAAGAATTTTGTCGAATAAGTCCATAATGAATTAAATAAAAATCTCAAGTGAAAAACCAATCAATGCAAAAAAATATTGCACTTTTGTTTTTCCAACCGTGAAAACAAATATGTATTCTGTCTAAGGAAGAGGTCTAAGTAAAAAAGATTGTGGATGTAAATATTTGAATCAGAAAGGGATTTAAATAATCAATAAATTAATTTTTTATCCAAAATTCTTGATTTAAAAAAGAATTGAACAAAAAATGATAAATAATATTTTTTTCAAAATTATTATATGTATAAAAATTTTTTATCGAATTTGGGTTAGGGCTTCGAAAAGAGTCGAAATGGAAATGATCAGCGAAGTAAATTATGTTGGCCAATGGACTGTCAGCCAATGGAATGGCACCGAATTTGCAGCGCCGATAAAGACAAAAAATTGTGGTACCGTTGTTGTGAAACTGACCTTGCGACGAATTTCGATTGGTCTCCAAATTGTCAATTAGCTTTTCCACCAACGCATTGAAACGTGGCGAAAGCAATGCCAATTTGAGGCCGAGTTGTTCACGTTTTTGGTCTAAAAATGGTTTAAATTATTGTTTTAATTAAGCCTGATGGATGACTTTCAGTTCGTATTTAAACATTAACAAATATGTAAAAACCGAAAAATTTGAATTTCCATTGAAAAAAAGTTGAGTTAATCAATAACGCACACCATCTCAAACATGAGAATGCGAACATACAGATGGTGTATAAAAAAACAAATTGTGGTCAAAAAATTTATCGAAGGATAAAAAAAAGGGTACAACAGTGATTAGAAGAGGTACAACAGTGATTAGAAGAGGTACAACAGTGATTAGAAGAGGTACAACAGTGATGAGAATAGGTACAACAGTGATTAGAAGAGGTACAACAGTGATGAGAATAGGTACAAAAGTGATTAAAAGAGGTACAAAAGTGATTAAAAGAGGTACAACAGTGATTAAAAGAGGTACAACAGTGATTAAAAGAGGTACAACAGAGATGAGAATAGGTACAACTGTGATTTGTAAATTCATTAAATTAAAATGAAAATATTTTTTAACAAATTTAATTAAAAAAATACATGAAATTCTATCAATTAAAAAATAATTAATTTAAACTTATAAAATGTATTCATCAAAAAAAAAATTAATTTAAATATAATTTTTTATTTATTAACTCAAAAAATATTTTAAATTAATTAAAATCATTGAAAATAACGTAAAAATGCACAGAAAAATAATGTTACACCGTCCGGACTCGAACTTTGCCCCCCCCCCAAAAAATGATGCCTCAGAATCCCCAATCACACAGGGATTCTGAAGTCTTAACGATGTCAAAAGTAAAATCTGATCACGTATTCGTGATCAGCGGCCCAAATAACCCCTAAAGACATGTTTTTGGAAGATTTTTGTCGAAAAAATTTTTCAACTCAAAAATCCTGGTCACCCCCCTATGGTCCCGAAACCAAAAATCACTTTTATTTTTATAAAAATTCTTAAAAAAGTGATAAAAATGCCAAATAAAATTTATATAATAGAGCAAAAAACTGCGGATTTTTGTAGTATTTTATTTTTCCAGAATATCTTTTCAGAACCGAGTTATGAATTTTTTTCTGAAAATTCGAATTTTTCCAGAATTTCTGGAATAACTTTTTTTGTTTTTGCGGTATAAATTTCAAATAAATCTCATAAAATTCTCCCGATTTTTTGCTATTTTTAAAGCTTTAATTCACTTAAATTGACCAGTCCTTCATTGAGTTATGAATTTTCAAATTTTAACTCAAATTTCCAAGGACCAAAAAAATTAAAAATATTTTCGAATTTTTAAAAAATTCCAAAAATTATGAAACGAAAAACAAACATCATATTCGTGCTCAGCACCCCAAAATACCCCAGAAAAAAAATTTTCACCCCCATTTAGGACCAAAAAAAATTTTCGAAAATTTCTAGGGGGCCTAGCTCGAAAATTTTTGAAAATTTTAGAACATATAATAGACCATTCGATAGAGCTTAAAAAGCTCTACAATTTTGCTCTAAGGTCATTTTTGGCTAAAACCAACTCCTGACGAGTTATGGGACCGGGACTCAAATGTCCCGCTCAGGCCAAAAATTTTTTCTATTTCCGGGAAAAAATCGAAATTTTTCCAAAAAAAATACCAGTCGATAGAGCTCGAAAAACTATGTTTTGGAAGTGGTCTCCGTTTTTCTGGGAAAATTCGTTAAAAATTCCTAAAATTCAAAAACCAAAAAACCGTTTTTTAGGCCTAGCTCGAAAAATTTTGAAAATTTTCGAAATAATTTAAATTTCAGAAAATCGGGCTTTTAAAGCTCTACAATAAGTCTGCTGGCCACCCTGCGCTCAGGTCAAAGCCTAATGAGTTATTCGCCTGGTACTGAAGTGGGAAAAAAAAATTAACTGAGTCTCCGTGTCTGTACAGGTCCGGGATTTGGTCTGATCAAAAAATAAAAAATACTGGATTATAGAGGACACTTCTGCGGAGTGCCCTCACAGCGGGAATTTTTTGATCCGAGTTTCAGAAAAAAAGTTATGGGCCGTCAAACGCACGAAAAAATGAGAAATCCGTCCCTGGGACTCAGTCGTCCGCGCTGAATTTTTTTCTATAGTTTTCCCGGATTCTCCTCAAAAAGTTGTAAGACCCTTCCACCACTTTCAGGGCGCTCCCGGCCTTCGGCCGGGAGAAAATGGTTTTAGCAACGAAACTCCTTGTCAATATAACGTATATAGTAACTAGGGTGACCAGTTGGCTTTGTTGTATTCAGTTGAGTTCTGGTGCCGTGGGGAAAGCGCTTCGCGCTCAGGGACGCGGCTTCGCCGCGTCGCTAGAAAGTGATGTAATTTAGCAATTGATCGCGGCCTCAGGACGGGCGGTTCGCGCCCGTTTATTAATTTTGTTGGGAACATTCGGCCGCTTCGCGGCCTCAGGACGGGCGCTTCGCGCCCGTTTTTTAATTTTGTTGATAACATTCGGCCGCTTCGCGGCCTCAGGACGGGCGCTTCGCGCCCGTTTTTTAATTTTTTGGGGGACATTCGGCCGCTTCGCGGCCTCAGGACGGGCGCTTCGCGCCCGTTTTTTAATTTTTTGGGGGACATTCGGCCGCTTCGCGGCCTCAGGACGGGCGCTTCGCGCCCGTTTTTTTTTCCAAAAACAGTATAAATCGGCAAAAATTTTTCAAAAAAAGCTGCCTAAATCACCTAATCAGTAGGGATTACATTTTTAGGCTCTAAAACTGCAAAAATAGGTAGTCTCTAGGCTCTAAAAAAACCCCAAAAATAGGTACCAAAAAACCTCATTTTTAGGGGTGTAAAATGACAAAATGTATTCAAAAAGGTAAAAAAATCAGATTTGATTAAAAATCAATATGTTTAATCAGAAAATTTGACCACCCCGATTAAATGCTAATTTAAAATTAGTAAATTAAAAATTTCTCCACCTCCACTGGCTCCAGCATTGGCACCATCAGCAACAGCACCGGCTCCAGCATTGGCACCATCAGCAACAGCACCGCCTCCAGCATTTGCACCATCAGCAACAGCACCGCCTCCAGCATTGGCACCATCAACAACAGCACCGTCTCCAGCATTGGCAACATCAGCAACAGCACCGTCTCCAGCATTGGCAACATCAGCAACAGCACCGCCGCCAACAATGGCAACAGCACCGCCGCCAACAGCACCGCCGCCAGCATTGGCTTCAACACCGCCTTCACCATCATTAACATTATTATTATTGTTCATTTTTGGCTTAAAAAAATTAAAATTAAATTTTAATATGCGAGGCTGAAAGTGCGCCAGTGGAAAATCTATCAATTTAAAGCGCCCGTCTTTTAATTTTGTTGAGGACACTGGGCCACTTCGCGGCCTCAGGACGGGCGCTTCGCGCCCGTTTTTTAATTTTGTTGGGAACATTCGGCCGCTTCGCAGCTTCAGGACGGGCGCTTCGCGCCCGTTTTTAATTTTTTGGGGGCATTTGGCCGCTTCGCGGCCTCAGGACGGGCGCTTCGCGCCCGTTTTTTACACCCCTCAGAATCTCCAATCACACAGGGATTCTGAGGTCTTGACTATGTCAAAAGTAAAATCTGATCACGTATTCGTGATCAGCGGCCCAAATAACCCCTAAAGACATGTTTTTGGAAGATTTTTGGTGAAAAAATTTTCCTCTCAAAAATCATGGTCACACCCCTGTGGTCCCAAATTCCAAAATCACTTTTATTTCTATAACTTTTTTCAAAAAAGTGATAAAAAGCTAAATTAAAATTTATAAAATAGAGCAAAAAATTGCGGATTTTTTGAGTATATTATTTTTATAAAATACTTTTTCAGAAGGGAGTTCTGAATTTTTTTCTGAAAAATCGAATTTATCCAGAAATTCTGGAATAACTTTTTTATTTTGGAAGATAGAAATTCCAAATAAATCTCATAAAATTCTCCTAATTTTTTGCTATTTTTCAAACTTTATTCCACTAAATTTGACCAAAAACGAAGAGAGTTATGAATTTTCAAAATTTCACTGGATTTTCCGGGGCTCAAATTTTGACGATTTTTCAAAAAATTTTAAACACTTACCAAAAAGTCTGAAACTAAAAATAAAGTATATTTTCGAGTTCAGCACCTTAAATTAGGCCATAAAAATGCATTTTGGCTAATTTAGGAGCAAAAAAATTTTTCATGAAATGCAAAACCATGGGGTCCCCCCTTTGGTTTTGAGTTTCAAAATCACAATTAATTTTATAACTTTTTTTAAACTCGTGATAAAAACATGAGATAAAGCACATTAGATTGGGCTTAAAATTCTCTACAAAAAAGCTCTTAGACGATTTTTTGATAAATTCAACTCCTGACGAGTTATTGCGCCAGAACTGAAATTGAGGCCTAGCAACCAAAAATTTTCTATTTCCAAAAAATTTTTGAAAAATTTTTCTGAAAATGACACCAATCGATAGAGCATGAAAAACGGTTGCTTGAAAGTGGTCTCCGTTTTCCCCGGAAAAATCTGCAAAAAATACTAAAATTCAAAAACCTCAAAAGTGACGAGGGGGCCTAGCTCGAAAATTTCTGAAAATTTCAGAAATACAAAAACATGGTTGGATAGAGCTCGTCGAGCTGTACAAAAAAGCCGCTTACACCGACATCCTCCCTCAAAACCCCGACGAGTTATTCCGCCGGCGCTGAAATGGCCAAAAAAGTAAAAAAAATACATGAAATTCTATCAATTAAAAAATAATTAATTTAAACTTATAAAATGTATTCATCAAAAAAAAAATTAATTTAAATATAATTTTTTATTTATTAACTCAAAAAATATTTTAAATTAATTAAAATCATTGAAAATAACGTAAAAATGCACAGAAAAATAATGTTACACCGTCCGGACTCGAACTTTGCCCCCCCCCAAAAAATGATGCCTCAGAATCCCCAATCACACAGGGATTCTGAAGTCTTAACGATGTCAAAAGTAAAATCTGATCACGTATTCGTGATCAGCGGCCCAAATAACCCCTAAAGACATGTTTTTGGAAGATTTTTGTCGAAAAAATTTTTCAACTCAAAAATCCTGGTCACCCCCCTATGGTCCCGAAACCAAAAATCACTTTTATTTTTATAAAAATTCTTAAAAAAGTGATAAAAATGCCAAATAAAATTTATATAATAGAGCAAAAAACTGCGGATTTTTGTAGTATTTTATTTTTCCAGAATATCTTTTCAGAACCGAGTTATGAATTTTTTTCTGAAAATTCGAATTTTTCCAGAATTTCTGGAATAACTTTTTTTGTTTTTGCGGTATAAATTTCAAATAAATCTCATAAAATTCTCCCGATTTTTTGCTATTTTTAAAGCTTTAATTCACTTAAATTGACCAGTCCTTCATTGAGTTATGAATTTTCAAATTTTAACTCAAATTTCCAAGGACCAAAAAAATTAAAAATATTTTCGAATTTTTAAAAAATTCCAAAAATTATGAAACGAAAAACAAACATCATATTCGTGCTCAGCACCCCAAAATACCCCAGAAAAAAAATTTTCACCCCCATTTAGGACCAAAAAAAATTTTCGAAAATTTCTAGGGGGCCTAGCTCGAAAATTTTTGAAAATTTTAGAAATATAATAGACCATTCGATAGAGCTTAAAAAGCTCTACAATTTTGCTCTAAGGTCATTTTTGGCTAAAACCAACTCCTGACGAGTTATGGGACCGGGACTCAAATGTCCCGCTCAGGCCAAAAATTTTTTCTATTTCCGGGAAAAAATCGAAATTTTTCCAAAAAAAATACCAGTCGATAGAGCTCGAAAAACTATGTTTTGGAAGTGGTCTCCGTTTTTCTGGGAAAATTCGTTAAAAATTCCTAAAATTCAAAAACCAAAAAACCGTTTTTTAGGCCTAGCTCGAAAAATTTTGAAAATTTTCGAAATTTTTAAATTTCAGAAAATCGGGCTTTTAAAGCTCTACAATAAGTCTGCTGGCCACCCTGCGCTCAGGTCAAAGCCTAATGAGTTATTCGCCTGGTACTGAAGTGGGAAAAAAAAATTAACTGAGTCTCCGTGTCTGTACAGGTCCGGGATTTGGTCTGATCAAAAAATAAAAAATACTGGATTATAGAGGACACTTCTGCGGAGTGCCCTCACAGCGGGAGGTTTTTGATCCGAGTTTCAGAAAAAAAGTTATGGGCCGTCAAACGCACGAAAAAATGAGAAATCCGTCCCTGGGACTCAGTCGTCCGCGCTGAATTTTTTTCTATAGTTTTCCCGGATTCTCCTCAAAAAGTTGTAAGACCCTTCCACCACTTTCAGGGCGCTCCCGGCCTTCGGCCGGGAGAAAATGGTTTTAGCAACGAAACTCCTTGTCAATATAACGTATATAGTAACTAGGGTGACCAGTTGGCTTTGTTGTATTCAGTTGAGTTCTGGTGCCGTGGGGAAAGCGCTTCGCGCTCAGGGACGCGGCTTCGCCGCGTCGCTAGAAAGTGATGTAATTTAGCAATTGATCGCGGCCTCAGGACGGGCGGTTCGCGCCCGTTTATTAATTTTGTTGGGAACATTCGGCCGCTTCGCGGCCTCAGGACGGGCGCTTCGCGCCCGTTTTTTAATTTTGTTGATAACATTCGGCCGCTTCGCGGCCTCAGGACGGGCGCTTCGCGCCCGTTTTTTAATGTTTCGGGGGACATTCGGCCGCTTCGCGGCCTCAGGACGGGCGCTTCGCGCCCGTTTTTTAATTTTTTGGGGGACATTCGGCCGCTTCGCGGCCTCAGGACGGGCGCTTCGCGCCCGTTTTTAATTTTTTGGGGGACATTCGGCCGCTTCGCGGCCTCAGGACGGGCGCTTCGCGCCCGTTTTTTTAATTTTTTGGGGGACATTCGGCCGCTTCGCGGCCTCAGGACGGGCGCTTCGCGCCCGTTTTTTAATTTTGTTGGGAACATTCGGCCGCTTCGCGGCCTCAAGACGGGCGCTTTGCGCCTGTCTTTTAAATTTGTTGGGAACATTCGGCCGCTTCGCGGCCTCAAGACGGGCGCTTTGCGCCCGTATTTAATTTTGTTGAGGACACTTGGCCGCTTCGCGGCCTCAGGACGGGCGCTTCGCGCCCGTTTTTTAATTTTTTGGGGGCCATTCGGCCGCTTCGCGGCCTCAGGACGGGCGCTTCGCGCCCGTTTTTTAATTTTTTGGGGGACATTCGGCCGCTTCGCGGCCTCAAGACGGGCGCTTTGCGCCCGTCTTTTAATTTTGTTGAGGACACTGGGCCGCTTCGCGGCCTCAGGACGGGCGCTTCGCGCCCGTTTTTTAATTTTGTTGGGAAACATTCGGCCGCTTCGCAGCCTCAGGACGGGGCTTCGCGCCCGTTTTTAATTTTTTGGGGGATATTCGGCCGCTTCGCGGCCTCAGGACGGGCGCTTCGCGCCCGTTTTTTAATTTTTTGGGGACATTCGGCCGCTTCGCGGCCTCAAGACGGGCGCTTTGCGCCCGTCTTTTAATTTTGTTGAGGACACTGGGCCACTTCGCGGCCTCAGGACGGGCGCTTCGCGCCCGTTTTTAAATTCATGATAAAAACATGAGATAAAGCACTTTAGATAGAGCTTAAAATTCTCTACAAAAATGCTCTAAGACAAATTTTCGCTAAGATCAACGCCTGACGAGTTATAAGCCTCAAACGGAAATGGGGAGCTCAATTCCGGAAAATTTTTCTATTTCCGGAAAATTTTGAAATTTTTTCAAAAATGCCACCAATCGATAGAGCTCGAAAAACGGTTGCTTGAAAGTGGTCTCCGTTTTCCTGGGAAAAATCGGCAAAAAATAATAAAATTCAAAAACGAAAAATTTTCGAGGGGGCCTAGCTCGAAAAATTTTGAAAATTTTCAAAATCTGAAAACGCCATCGGATGCAGCTTTAAAAACTACACAAATGCTCAAGCGGCGCCAACCCGCTCCGCTTAACCCCCAGCGAGTTATTCACGAAAAGCCAAAACCGGCATTTTGAGCGCCGTTCAGTCGCCAATTTCTACAGGCTCGGCATTTGATCTGATCAAAAAGTGATCAGTGACAAAGTTGTAGCCAACATGTCTGGGGTGTGCCCTCTCAGCAGACTTTTTCCGCTCCCGGTTCCCAGGAAAAAGTTACAGCCCGAAAACCGAGCTCGTTTTTCAAAGTTGGCCGTTTCAGCGCCGCTGGCGCTCAGTTGGCCTCCGGACCGGAATTTCCTTATTTTTCCCAGATGCGCAATCAAAAGTTACCCCTGCCTGCAAAATTTCAGCCCCCTCCGGGCAAACCACGGGCACTTATAATTTTTTCTACGAGTTGCACCTTTTCTCTATATATAGTAGAAACTAGCGTGTTGTCGCGCAGTAATTGCTCGGTGTAGACAGTATACTTTTGGTATATATGGGCGGACGCTGACATGAGCGCTTCGCGCAAAGGACTTCGTTGCTAGTGCATGCGCGGTTTTGAAATGAATTTATGGATGTGATAAGGGATTTTGGTCTACAGGCATCGCGAGTACGCATTCATAATTTTCTGGAGGACTTTCGGCCGCTTCGCGGCCTCAAAGGGCGCTCCGCACTTATCTTTTTTCAAAATTTTAAAGGCGACATTTAAAGCTTCGCGGCCTCAGACGGGCGCTTTTGCGTCCGTTTCACATGCGTGGCTCCCCACCCTTCCCCCCACGCTTCCCCCCTTTTATTTTTGTAACATATCTCAAAAAAGAGATAAAAATGCCAAATAAAATTTATATTATAGAGAAAAAAATTGCGGATTTTTGTAGTATTTTACTTTTCCCGAATAGCTTTTCAGAAGGCAGCTACGAATTTTTTTCTGAAAAATCGAAAATTTCCAGAAATTCTGGAATAACTTTTTTCTTTTTTGTGATAAAAAGCTCAAATAAATCCCATAAAATTCTCCTGATTTTTCTCTATTTTTAAGGCTTTATTCCTGTAAAATTGATCAACCCTTCGATTTGTTATGAATTTTCAAATATTAGGTCAAAATCCAGAGGGCCAAAAAATTGCCAAAAAATAAAGAATTTTTAAAAAATTCCAAAAATTCTGGAACTGAAAACAAACACCATATTCGGGCTCAGCATAGTAA
Organism: Heterodera glycines; assembly: GCA_004148225.2. Classification (NCBI taxonomy): domain Eukaryota; kingdom Metazoa; phylum Nematoda; class Chromadorea; order Rhabditida; family Heteroderidae; genus Heterodera; species Heterodera glycines. The sequence goes on along the minus strand of CP049708.1, from coordinate 14,729,689 downwards.
TTTACCCCAGAAAAATATTTTTCACACCCTTTTTCGACCCCAAAAAAATTTTTGAAATTTTCTAGGGGGCCTAGCTCGAAAATTTTTGAAATTTTCCAATCATGAAGCACACCATTCGATAGCATTTAAAATTCTCTACAAAAATGTTCTAAGACGATTTTTGGCTAAAACCAATCCCTGACGAGTTATGGGCCCGGGACTCAAATGTCCCGCTGAGGCCAAAAATTTTTTCTATTTCCGGGAAAAAATCGAAATTTTTCCGAAAAAAATACCAGTCGATAGAGCTCGAAAAACTATTTTTTGGAAGTGGTCTTCGTTTTTCTGGGAAAATTCGTTAAAAATTCTTAAAATTCAAAAACCCAAAAACCGTTTTTTAGGCCTAGCTCGAAAAATTTTGAAAATTTTCGAAATTTTAAAATTTGGAAAAATGCAGCTTTAAAAACTCTACAATAAGTCTGCTGGCACCCCCTCGCTCAGACCAAACCCTGACGTGGTATTCACCTGGTACTGAAGTGGGAAAAAAAAATTAACTGAGTCTCCGTGTCTGTACAGGTCCGGGATTTGGTCTGATCAAAAAATAAAAAATACTGGATTATAGAGGACACTTCTGCGGAGTGCCCTCACAGCGGGAATTTTTTGATCCGAGTTTCAGAAAAAAAGTTATGGGCCGTCAAACGCACGAAAAATTGAGAAATCCGTCCCTGGGACTCAGTCGTCCGCGCAGAATTTTTCTCTATAGTTTTCCCGGATGCGCCTCAAAAAGTTGTAAGACCCTTCCACTACTTTCAGGGCGCTCCCTGTGCTAGAACTTGAGATTTTGTTTTTGAAGACGAAACCCGACTTTTCTCTATATATGTATAAACTAGCGTGTGGCGCAGTAATTGCACGGTGTAGACAGTTGGCTTGGTGTTGTTGGGTGGTGTTGCTGCTGACATGAGCGCTTCGCGCAAAGGACTTCGTTGCTAGTGCATGTGTTGAAATTAGCGCTTCGCGCAAAAGGACTTCGTTGCTAGTGCTTGCGCGGCCACTTTAAGCAGTTTAATAATGGATTCTGTAAGGCTTAAAGCGTTCATTCGGCCGCTTCGCGGCCTCATTTTTTATTATTCTTATTAATTAAATTTAACTAATATTTATTTTCATTAAAACATTAAAGTATTTTCGTGAGTTCTCATTTAAATTTACAAAAAATTAAAAAAAAATTAAATGTTACAAAATAGAAGGCGTTTTAAATTTTAATAAGCGCCCGTTTTTTAATTTTGTTTTTGGACATTGGGGCGCTTCGCGCCCGTTTTTAATTTTGTGGGAACATTCGGCCGCTTCGCGGCCTCAGACGGGCGCTTCGCGCCCGTTTTTTAATTTTGTTTTGGACATTGGGGCGCTTCGCGCTCGTTTTTTAATTTTGTTGAGACATTGGGCCGCTTCGCGGCCTCAGGACGGGCGCTTCGCGCCCCGTTTAATTTATGTTTTTGGACATTGGGGCGCTTTCGCGCCCGTTTTTAATTTTGTGGGAACATTCGGGCCGCTTCGCGGCCTCAGGACGGGCGCTTCGCGCCCGTTTTTTAATTTTGTTTTGGACATTGGGGCTTCGCGCTCGTTTTTTAATTTTGTTGAGGACATTGGGCCGCTTCGCGGCCTCAGGACGGGCGTTCGCGCCCGTTTTTTAATTTTGTTTTGGACATTGGGGCGCTTCGCGCCGTTTTTAATTTTGGGGAACATTCAGCCGCTTCGCGGCCTCAGGACGGGCGCTTCGCGCCCGTTTTTTAATTTTGTTTTTGGACATTGGGGCGCTTAGCGCCCGTCTTTTAATTTTGTTGAGAACAATCGGCCGCTTCGCGCCTCAGGACGGGCGCTTCGCGCCCGTTTTTTAATTTTGTTGAGGACATTGGGCCGCTTCGCGGCCTCAGGACGGCGCTTCGCGCACATTTTAATTTTGTGGGAACATTCGGCGCTTGCTATTTTTTATGCTTTAAATGAGCTGAATTGGACCATTTTGAGGCGAGTTATGAATTTTCAAAGAATCACTTAAATTCCCAAATCCAAAAAATTGACGATTTTTCAAAATTTTTTTACCTCCCTCCAAAAAATCCAAAACGCAATATAAAGTGCATATTCGTGTTCAGCACCTCAAATTACCCCAGAAAAGTATTTTTTGGCAATTTTAGGAGCAAAAAAATTTCTCACGAAATGCAAATCCATGGGGTCCCCCCTATGGTTTTGAGTTTCAAAATCACAATTAATTTTATAACTTTTTTTAAACTCATGGTAAAAACATGAGATAAAGCACATTAGATTGGGCTTAAAATTCTCTACAAAAAAGCTCTTAGACGATTTTTTGATAAAATCAACTCCTGACGAGTTATTGCGCCAGAACTGAAATTGAGGCCTACCAAACAAAAATTTTCTATTTCCATGGGTGCCAAATTTTGCCATTTTCTGCAGCATTGGCATTTACAGATAGCATGAAAAACGGTTGCTTGAACTCAAAAAGTTTGTAAGACCCTTCCACTACTTTCAGGGCGCTCCCTGTGCTAGAACTTGAGATTTTGTTTTTGAAGACGAAACCCGACTTTTTCTCTATATATGTATAAACTAGCGTGTGGCGCAGTAATTGCACGGTGTAGACAGTTGGCTTGGTGTTGTTGGGTGGTGTTGCTGCTGACATGAGCGCTTCGCGCAAAGGACTTCGTTGCTAGTGCATGTGTTGAAATTAGCGCTTCGCGCAAAAGGACTTCGTTGCTAGTGCTTGCGCGGCCACTTAAAGCAGTTTAATAATGGATTCTGTAAGGCTTAAAGCGTTCATTCGGCCGCTTCGCGGCCTCATTTTTTATTATTCTTATTAATTAAATTTAACTAATATTTATTTTCATTAAAACATTAAAGTATTTTCGTGAGTTCTCATTTAAATTTACAAAAAATTAAAAAAAAATAAATGTTACAAAATAGAAGGCGTTTTAAATTTTAATAATGCTAAATAAATTTTAAATTTTTTGTCTGTTATTAATCCGTTCATTTTCTGAATCTTATTTGCTTATAAAAAAATACATTTATTTATTATTTAATTCAAGAAAAATTCATTTAATTTAAATTTAAATAAATTAATAATTAAACATTTTCATTTTTATTTATAGAAAAATTATTTTAATTTTTTTAAAATTGAATTTAAAAAATAACAAAAATAATTTTGACTTAATAATTAGCATTAAAAAATAGCAGAAAATAAATTTAAAAATGATTTACACCGTCCGGATTCGAACCTGAATGCCGCAGAATCCCAGTTTACGCAGGGATTCTGAGGCCTTAACGATGTCAAAAGTGAAAACTGATCATGTATCCATGATCAGCGTCATTAAATGGCCTTAAAGACATATTTTTTTGAAGATTTTGGGTGAAAAAATTTTTACACTCAAAAAATCCTATGCTCACCCTTTGGTCCCGAATCCCAAAATCACTTTTATTTTTATAATTTTTTCAAAAAAAGTGATAAAAATGCCAAATAAAATTTATATAATAGCACAAAAATTGCGGATTTTATCATATTTTTTTATACCTTAGCACTTTGTTTGGAGTGAGTTATGAATTTTTTAGTGAAAAATAGAAAATTTCCAGAATTTCTGGAATAACTTTTTTTGTTTTTGTGGTATAAATTTCAAAAAATCTCATAAAATTCTCCGAATTTTTGCTATTTTTTATGCTTTAAATGAGCTGAATTGGACCATTTTGAGGCGAGTTATGAATTTTCAAAGAATCACTTAAATTCCCAAATCCAAAAAATTGACGATTTTTCAAAATTTTTTTACCTCCCTCCAAAAAATCCAAAACGCAATATAAAGTGCATATTCGTGTTCAGCACCTCAAATTACCCCAGAAAAGTATTTTTTGGCAATTTTAGGAGCAAAAAAATTTCTCACGAAATGCAAATCCATGGGGTCCCCCCTTTGGTTTTGCATTTAAAAATTCATTTTGTTTTATAACTTTTTTTATATTACAGATAAAAAGATCAAATAAATTGCGGATTTTATCAATATTTTTTTATACCTTAGCACTTTGTTTGGAGTGAGTTATTAATTTTTATGTGAAAAATTGAAATTTTCAAGTTTTTCAGGAATAACTTTTATTGTTTGCAAGATAGAAATCCCAAATAAATCTCATAAAATTCTCCCTATTTTTCTCTATTTTTTAAACTTTAAATGGACTGAATTGGACCTTTTTGATGGGAGTTATGAATTTTCAAAATGTAGCTTAAATTTTCAAGGGCCAAAAAATTCTAAAATTTCAAAAATTTTTAAAAATTCCAAAATGTCTATAACTCAAAATAAAGTTCATATTCATGATCAGCGACCCAAATTACGTAAGAAAATATGTTTTTTTTAATTTTAGAGCAAAAAAATGTGTCCATGAAATTTCCAAAGGGGTATCCCTTTGGATTTTGGCTCCAAAATCAGTTTTATTTTTATAACTTTTTTCAAAAAAGTGATAAAAATGCTAAATAAAATTTATATAAAAGAGAAAAAAATTGCGGATTTTATCAATTCCCGCTTCTTCCCGCAAAGATACAGGCCAGCAAAAACGGACAAAAAAATTTTTGGGCCGTTTCAGCGCCGCTGGCGCTGAACTGGCCGCGGACCGGAAAACCCGTATTTTTCCCAGATGCGCGCGTCAAAAGTTGGTTAAGTGATGTCACACTCCGAGCCCCTCCCGGCCCCGTTCCCGAGATTTTGGTTTTAGAGACGAGTCCTGAGATTATTCTATATAGAGTAGAAACTAGCGTGTGGAATTGACGGGGGCGGCGTAGGCCGTTGGGTTTTGGATGAAGAGAAAATGGACATGCTCATTTGTTATTTTAAACAGACAAACATTAAATTGCATTAGTGTGAAGTTTTAAAGCGCTATCGCGCTATGGACGCGGCTTCGCCGCGTCGCTAGAAAGTGATGTAATTTAGCAATTCATCGCATCCTCAGGACGGGCGCTCGCGCCCGTTTTTTAATTTTTTGAGGGGAATTCGGCCGCTTCGCGGCCTCAGGACGGGCGCTTCGCGCCCGTTTTTTTAATTCTGTTGGGAACATTCGGCCGCTTCGCGGCCTCAGGACGGTCGCTCGCGCCCGGGGCCTGGATTTTTTTTGGTCGAAAATTTCAAAAATCACCAAACACGGTTGGATGCAGCTCAAAAAGATGCACTGCTACTTGTCAGGGAAACCGGCTCCGAGCACTTGCGGCCGAGTTATTCACGAAAAATAAATTTTTTGGGGGACATTCGGCCGCTTCGCGGCTCAGGACGGGCGCTTCGCGCCCGTTTTTGATTTTGTTCAGAACATTTGGCCGCTTCGCGCCTCAGGACGGGCGCTTCGCGCCCGTCATTTAATTTTGTTGAGAACATTCGGGCGCTTCGCGGCCTCAGGACGGGCGCTTCGCGCCCGTTTTTTAATTTTTTGCGGGACATTCGACCGCTTCGCGGCCTCAGGACGGGCGCTTCGCGCCCGTTTTTTAAATTTTTGGGGGACATTCGGCCGCTTCGCGGCCTCAAGACGGGCGCTTCGCGCCCGTTTTAATTTTGTTCAGAACATTTGGCCGCTTCGCGGCCTCAGGACGGGCGCTTCGGGTGCGTGAACCGTCGGCTATTTAGCTGGGAAAAAGCGCTTCGCGCTTTGGGAGCTTCGCTACCTAGATCAGTTATGGGTTGTGGAGTAATTGTTGGTCCAGAAGATATTTGAGATTAATCAAAAAATTTTATAGGCTCATTCGGCCGCTTTGCGGCCTCAGACGGGCGCTTCGCGCCCGTTTCTAAATTTGTTGGGATAGCGAGAGAATGTTCCAAAGAGGTGCAACATATTGTAGAAGAGTTACAACAAATGTTAGAAGACGTACAAAATTGTTAGAAGAGGTACAACCACGGAGAAAGAGATACAACAGTTATTAGAAGAGGTACACTGGGATTCTTAGGGCGCTTTGTGGAGAATTGGAATTTTTAACAAATTATCTGGGGCTTTTAGGCCGCTTCGCGGCCTCTAACGGGCGCTTCGCGCCCGTTTTTTAAATTTGGTGATTCTTAGGCCGTTTCGCGGCCTCGAACGGGCGCTTCGCGCCCGTTTCTAAATTTTGTTGGCTTGGACGGGCGCTTCGCGCCCGTTGTTAAATTTTGTTGAGGCCAAACGGGCGCTTCGCGCCCGTATTTAAATGTTGTTGAGCTCAGACGAGGTACAAAATTGTTGGAAGATGTGTGGAAGAGGTATAACAGTGATTAGAAGAGGTACAACTGTGATTAGAAGAGGTACAACTGTGATTAGAAGAGGTACACTGGGATTCTTAGGGCGCTTTGTGGAGAATTGGAATTTTTAACAAATTATCTGGGGCTTTTAGGCCGCTTCGCGGCCTCTAACGGGCGCTTCGCGCCCGTTTTTTAAATTTGGTGATTCTTAGGCCGTTTCGCGGCCTCGAACGGGCGCTTCGCGCCCGTTTCTAAATTTTGTTGAGCTTGGACGGGCGCTTCGCGCCCGTTGTTAAATTTTGTTGAGGCCAAACGGGCGCTTCGCGCCCGTATTTAAATGTTGTTGAGCTCAGACGAGGTACAAAATTGTTGGAAGATGTGTGGAAGAGGTACAACAGTGATTAGAAGAGGTTCAACAGTGATTAGAAGAGGTACAACAGCGATTAGAAGAGTGATTAAAAGAGGTACAACAGCGATTAGAAGAGTGATTAAAAGAGGTACAACAGCGATTAGAAGAGTGATTAAAAGAGGTACAACAGCGATTAGCTGTACAAAAAAGCCGCTTACACCGACCTCCTCCCTCCAAACCCGACGAGTTATTCCCGCCGGCGCTGAAATGGCCAAAAAAGTATGCAATTTGTACAACAGTGATTAAAAAAGGTACAACAATGATTAGAAGAGGTACAACAGTGATCAGAAGAGGTACAACATGTTTTAAAATTAAATAAATAATGAAAAGTTTTTATAAAAATCGAATGCATTTTAATTTAAAAATTTTTTATAATAAAATACTCTTTTATTAATTAAAAACAACGTTGGAAATTATTAATTGAATATTTATTTAATTTGAAATTAAATTAATTTTTTTACAAATTCAAAAAAAAATAATGAAATTCTTTAATTTAAAAAAAATAAATTTAAATAATTTAAAAGAAATCTTCAAATTATTTTTAAATATTTGAACGTGAAAATCCACCCTCCCAATCACGAGTTATGAATTTTTTAAAATTGCACTAAATTCCAAGGGGCCAAAAAATTCCGAATTTTCAAAAAATTTTTAAATGAACCCAAACTTTCTGAAACTGAATATAAAGGTCATATTCGTTATTTGCCGCCAAAATATAACACAAAAATAAATAGAAAAATAGTGTACACCGTCTGGATCCGAACCTGCCCCCCCCCCTCAGAACATGTCCCAGAATCCCCAATCACACAGGGATTCTGAGGTCTTGACTATGTCAAAAGTAAAAACTGATTACGTATTCATGATCAGCGGCCCAAATAACCCCTAAAGACATGTTTTTGGAAAAAAGTTAGGGGCCTTCAAATGCAAACAAAAGTGAGAAATCAGTCCCTGGTACTCAGTTGGCCCTTGGACCGGAAAACCTATATTTTTCCCGGATGCTCCTCAAAAAGTTGTAAGACCCTTCCAAGCGATTCAAATTGATCGAATTGGTTGGAGATTTTTTTTTTGAATTTTTAAAAAATTATTATGGGTTTTTAGTCCACATCGAGGCTCAAGACGGGCGCTTCGCGCCCGTTTTTTAGCTTATTAGGCCGTTTCGCGGCCTCAGTCGGGCCCTTCGCGCCCGTTTCTAAATTTTGTTGAAATTGGACGGGCGCTTCGCGCCCGTATTTAAATGTTGTTGAGCTCATACGAGGTACAAAAATTGTTGGAAGATGTGTTGGAAGAGGTACAACAGTGATTAGAAGAGGTGCAACAGTGATTAGAAGAGGTGCAACAGTGATTAGAAGAGGTACGACTGATTTGAAGAGGTACAATACATGGCTGATGTGTGACATGAGCGCTTCGCGCAAAGGACTTCGTTGCTAGTGCATGCTCGGCTCAAAATTCAAAATTTTAATAGGCTTATGTTTTTTCAAAATTTTAAAGGCGACATTTGCAGCTACGCGGCCTCAGACGGGCGCTTTTGCGTCCGTTTCTTAATTTTGTTTGCTTGGACGGGCGCTTCGCACCCGATTTAAATTTTGTTGGGGCCAAACGGGCCCTTCACGCCCGTTTTTTAATTTGTTGGAAATTTTCGGCAGCTTCGTGGCCTTAGGACGGGCGCTTCGCGCCCGTTTTTTAATTTTGTGGTAATCATTCGGCCGCTTCGCGGCCTCAGGATGGGCGCTTCGCGCCCGTTTTTTAATTTTGTTGATAACATTCGGCCGCTTCGCGCCCGTTTTTTAATTTTGTGGGGCCAGACGGGCTCTTCGCGGCCTCAGGACGGCGCTTCGCGCCCGTTTTTTGATTTTGTTGATAACATTCGGCCGCTTCGCGGCCTCAGGACGGATGCTTCGCGCCCGTTTTTTAATTTTTGGGGGGAATTCGGCCGCTTCGCGGCCTCAGGACGGGCGCTTCGCGCCCGTTTTTTAAGTTTTTGGGGGACATTCGGCCGCTTCGCGGCCTCAGGACGGGCGGCTTCGCGCCCGTTTTTTAGGGGTACAACAGTGATTCATTAAATTAAAATGAAAATTTTTTTAACAAATTTAATTAAGAAAATACATGAAATACTATCAATTAAAAAAATAATTAATTTAAACTTTTAAAATTTATTCATCAAAAAAAATTAATTTGAATATAATTTTTTATTTATTAACTCAACAAAATATTTTAATTTAATTAAAATCATTGAAAATAACGTAAAAATAAATAGAAAAATAATGTACACCGTCCGGATCCGAACCTGCCCCCTCCCCCCTCAAAATGATGCCTCAGAATCCCCAATCACACAGGGATTCTGAGGTCTTGACGATGTCAAAAGTAAAATCTGATCACGTATTCGTGATCAGCGTCATAAAATAGCCCTAATGACATGTTTTTGGAAGATTTTTGGTGAAAAAAATTTTCCACCCAAAAATCCTGGTCACCCCCCTTTGGTCCCGAATCCCAAAATCACTTTTATTTTTGTATCTTTTTTTAAAAATGTGATAAAAATGCCAAATAAAATTTATATAATAGAGCAAAAAATTGCGGATTTTTTCAGTATTTAAAATTTCAAAAACACCTTTACAGAACCGAGTTCTGAATTTTTTTCTGAAAAATCGAAAATTTCCAGAATTTCTGGAATAACTTTTTTTGTTTTTGTGGTATAAATTTCAAATAAATCTCATAAAATTCTCCCGATTTTTTGCTATTTATAAAGCTTTAATTTACCAAAATAGACCTGATCTGAACTGAGTTATGAATTTTCAAATATTAGGCCAAAATCCCGTGGGCCAAAAAATTGCCAAAAAATAAAGAATTTTTAAAAAATTCCAAAAATTATGAAACTTAAAATAGACATCATATTCGTAATCAGCACCTTATTTTACCCCAGAAAAAATATTTTTCACCCCCATTTTCAACCCAAAAAAAATTTTCGAAAATTTCTAGGGGGCCTAGCTCGAAAATTTTTGAAAATTTCCGGCCATATGGCACACCATTCGATAGAGCTTAAAAAACTCAACAATTTTGCCCTAATGCGTTTTTTCGATAAAACCGACCCCTGACGAGTTATGGGCCCGGGACTCAAATGTCCCGCTCAGGCCAAAAAAATTTTCTATTTCCGGGAAAAAATCGAAATTTTTCCGAAAAAAATACCAGTCGATAGAGCTCGAAAAACTATGTTTTGGAAGTGGTCTCCGTTTTTCTGGGAAAATTCGTTAAAAAATCCTAAAATTCAAAAACCAAAAAACCGTTTTTTAGGCCTAGCTCGAAAAATTTTGAAAATTTTCGAAATTTTTAAATTTCAGAAAATCGAGCTTCCAAAGCTCTACAATAAGTCTGCTGGCCATCCTGCGCTCAGGTCAAAGCCTAATGAGTTATTCAACGGGGACTGAACTGGAAAAAGTTGGTACTGAAAAGTTGCCAATTTCTGCAGCCCTTCCAAGTATAGGTAGAGGCCTGGAATTTTTTTTGAAAATTAGAAAACACTTCAACTTAGTTTCCTACCAGCAAGCATTTTTTGATCAGAGTTTTAGAAAAAAAGTTATGGGCCATCAAACGCAAGCAAAAGTGAGGACGCATTCATAATTTTGTGGAGGACTTTCGGCCGCTTCGCGGCCTCAAAGGGCGCTCCGCTGATAGAAGAGGTACAACAGTGATTAAAAGAGGTACAACAGTGATTAAAAGAGGTACACCAGTGATCAGAAGAGTCACAAAAGTGATTAAAAGAGGTACAACAGTGATTACAAGAGGTACAACGGTGATTAGAAGAGGTACAACTGCCGTTAAAGAAAGTACAACAGTAAATAGAAGAGGTACAACAGTTATTAGAAGAGGTACAACAGCTATTAGAAGAGTGATTAGAACAGGTTCAGCAGTGATTAGAAGAGGTACAACAGTAAATAGAAGAGGTACAACAGCGATTAGAAGAGTGATTAGAAGAGGTTCAACAGTGATTAGAAGAGTGATTAGAAGAGGTACAACTGTGATTAAAAGATGTACAACAGTAAATAGAAGAGGTACAACAGTTATTAGAAGAGGTTCAACAGCGATTAGAAGAGTGATTAGAACAGGTTCAGCCGTGATTAGAAGAGGTACAACAGTAAATAGAAGAGGTACAACAGCGATTAGAAGAGTGATTAGAAGAGGTTCAACAGTGATTAGAAGAGGTACAACAGTAAATAGAAGAGGTACAACAGCGATTAGAAGAGTGATTAGAAGAGGTTCAACAGTGATTAGAAGAGGTACAACAGTAAATAGAAGAGGTACAACAGCGATTAGAAGAGGTACAACAGTAAATAGAAGAGGTACAACAGTAAATAGAAGAGGTACAACAGCGATTAGAAGAGTGATTAGAAGAGGTTCAACAGTGATTAGAAGAGGTGATTAAAAGAGGTACAACAGCGATTAGAAGAGTGATTAAAAGAGGTACAACAGTAAATAGAAGAGGTACAACAGCGATTAGAAGAGTGATTAAAAGGTACAACAGTAAATAGAAGAGGTACAACAGTGATTAGAAGAGGTACAACTGTGAATAGAAGAGGTACAACCGTGATTAGAAGAGGTACAACATTGGTCAGAATAGGCTCAACAGTGATTACAATAGTGATTAGAAAAAGTAGAAAAATTGTGAAATGGTACTACAATGGTTATCGCGCCCGTTTTTTAGCTTGTTAGGCTGCTTCGCAGCCTCAGTCGGGCGCTTCGCGCCCGTTTTTCAAAATTTGTTGACCTTATAGGGATTATAAGAGGTACAATAAATGGTAGAAGAGGTAAAATAGTGATTAGAAGAGGTACAACAGTGATCAGAAGAGGTACAACTGTGATTAAAAAAGGTACAAAAGTGATTAGAAGCGGTACATCAATGATTAGAAGAGGTAGAAGGGTAATTAGAAGAGGTACAAACGTGATTAGAAGAGGTACATCAGTGATTAGAAGAGGTAGAAGGGTAATTAGAAGAGGTACATATTCGTTATTTGCGGCCAAAAATATAACACAAAAATAAATAGAAAAATAGTGTACACCGTCTGGATCCGAACCTCCCCCCCCCCCCCCCCCTCAGAACATGTCCCAGAATCCCCAATCACACAGGGATTCTGAGGTCTTGACTATGTCAAAAGTAAAAACTGATTACGTATTCATGATCAGCGGCCCAAATAACCCCTAAAGACATGTTTTTGGAAAAAAGTTAGGGGCCTTCAAATGCAAACAAAAGTGAGAAATCAGTCCCTGGTACTCAGTTTCGTGATCAGCGGCCCAAATAACCCCTAAAATCATATTTTTGAAGATTTTTGGTGAAAAAAATTTTCCACTCAAAAATCCTGGTCAACACCCTGTGGTCCCGAATCTCAAAATCACTTTTATTTTTATAAAAATTCTTTAAAAAGTGATAAAAATGTAAAATAAAATTTATATTATAGAGAAAAAAATTGCGGATTTTTGTAGTATTTTACTTTTCCCGAATAGCTTTTCAGAAGGCAGCTACGAATTTTTTTCTGAAAAATCGAAAATTTCCAGAATTTCTGGAATAACTTTTTTTGTTTTTGTGGTATAAATTTCAAATAAATCTCATAAAATTCTCCCGATTTTTTGCTATTTTTTATGCTTTAAATGAGCTGAATTGGACCATTTTGAGGCGAGTTATGAATTTTTAAAATTTAGGTTGAATTTTCAAGGGCCAAAAATTATTGAATTTTCAAAATTTTTTTACCACCCTCCAAAAAATCCAAAACGCAATATAAAGTGCATATTCGTGTTCAGCCCCTCAAATTACCCCAGAAAAGTATTTTTTGGCAATTTTAGGAGCAAAAAAATTTCTCACGAAATGCAAATCCATGGGGTCCCCCCTTTGGTTTTGCGTTTCAAAATCACAATTAATTTTATAACTTTTTTTAAACTCATGGTAAAAACATGAGATAAAGCACATTAAATAGAGCTCGAAATTCTCTACAAAAAAGCTCTTGGACGATTTTTCGTTAAAATCAACCCCTGACGAGTTACAGGCCCGGGACTGAAATGTCCCGGTCAGGCCAAAAAATTTTTCTATTTCCGGACAAAAATGGAATTTTTTTCAAAAATGCCACCAATCGATAGAGCTCGAAAAACGGTTGCTTGAAAGTGGTCTCCGTTTTCCTGGGAAAAATCGGCAAAAAATAATAAAATTCAAAAACGAAAAATTTTCGAGGGGGCCTAGCTCGAAAAATTTTGAAAATTTTTCAAAATCTGAAAACGCCATCGGATGCAGCTTTAAAATAAGTTTTTGGGGGAAAGCGGCGCCATTCGCGGCCTCAGGACGGGCGGCTTCGCGCCCGTTTTTAGGGGTACAACAGTGATTCATTAAATTAAAATGAAAATTTTTTTAACAAATTTAATTAAGAAAATACATGAAATACTATCAATTAAAAAAATAATTAATTTAAACTTTTAAAATTTATTCATCAAAAAAAATTAATTTGAATATAATTTTTTATTTATTAACTCAACAAAATATTTTAATTTAATTAAAATCATTGAAAATAACGTAAAAAATAAATAGAAAAATAATGTACACCGTCCGGATCCGAACCTGCCCCCTCCCCCCTCAAAAGACCCTTCCACTACTTTCAGGGCGCTCCCGGCCTTCGGCCGGGAGATTTTGTTTTTGAAGACGAAACCCCCTTTTTCTCTATGGTAATATAAACTAGCGTGTGGCGCAGTAGTTGCTCGGTGTAGACAGTTGGCTTTGCACAGTAATTGCAAGGTGTAGACAGTATACTTTTGGTATATATGGGCGGGCGCTGACATGAGCGCTTTGATAAAAATGCTAAATAAAATTTATATAAAAGAGAAAAAAATTGCGGATTTTATCAATATTTTTGTATACCTTAGCACATTGTTTGGAATGAGTTATGAATTTTTATGTGAAAAATCGAATTTTTCAACTTTTTCAGGAATAACATTTTTCATATTAATTGTAGAAAAATGCAAAAATAATGATAAAATTCTCCCAATTTTTCTGCATTTTTTGATCATTTAATCTTCACATTTGACCCATTTCAAAGGGAGTTATTAATTTTTGAAAATTCCCCCAAATTTCCCCTGGGCGAAAAATGAAAAATTCAAACACACCCAAATTTGGTCAAATAAAAAATTTAAAAAATTGAAAAAAATATAGAAAAATTTTAGAAAATATTTCCAGCCCCTTAGAACATCGTTACACGTCATAAAAAATCATCCACACGCCGCGGGATTCGAACCCGGGCCCCCCTCCCGGGGGGCCCCCAGCACACACCACTGGACCAACCGGTTCTGCAGGGAAAAACTTTTTTTGAGTTTTCAAAATTTTTTTTATATCATTCGAAAGCTCTTGAAAAGTTGCAACCCAAAAGTGCCGTGCGTTTTTCGATGGCGCAAATGTAAAAAAAGTTATTGGCAAAAAACCGAAAAACCGTCGAGGGGGCCTGGATTTTTTTTGGTCGAAAATTTCAAAAATCCAAAAACACGGTTGGATGCAGCTCAAAAAGATGCACTGCTATTTGTCAGGGAAACCGGCTCCGAGCACTTGCGGCCGAGTTATTCACGAAAAACAGAAATCCGGTTTTTTGGGTACCAATTTTTGGCCACCTGTCCCGGTCACGGATTTGCTCGGATCGAAAAATGTTTGCTGGCAATGTTATCCGGCATAGTCCAACTGGATTTCCTCCCAGCAAGCGTTTTTCGATCTGAGCAAAAGCAAAAAATTTCGTAACACTGAGACTGCAAACGGGGGCCATTTCAGCGCCGCTGGCGCTCACCTGGCCACCGGACCGGAAAGCCCGTATTTTTCCTGAATCCGCCTCAAAAAGTTGGTCGGGACATCGAATTTGCAAAGCCCTCCCGGCGCTCGTTAGGCTCAAAATAGCAAAAAAGTGCGAATCCCCACTTCTTTCTATAATATATAAACTAGCGGGTGCGTGAACCGTCGGATCTGGGCTTGGGATAAAGCGCTTCGCGCTTCTTGAGCTTCGCTACCTAGACTGTGAAGCGATTCAAATTGATCGAATTGGTTGGAGATTTTTTTTTTGAATTTTTAAAAAATTATTAGAGGCTTTTAGTCCACATCGAGGCTCAAGACGGGCGCTTCGCGCCCGTTTTTTAAATCTGTTGAACTTACACGGGCGCTTAGCGCCCGTTTTTTAGCTTGTTAGGCGCTTCGCGCCCGTTTTTCAATTTTTGTTGGCCTTGGACGGGCGCTTCGCGCCCGTTTTTAAACCTGTTGAACTTATACGGGCGCTTAGCGCCCGTTTTTTAGCTTGTTAGGCGCTTCGCGCCCGTTTTTCAATTTTTGTTGGCCTTGGACGGGCGCTATAGAAGAGGTACAACAGCGATTAGAAGAGTGATTAGAAGAGGTTCAACAGTGATTAGAAGAGGTACAACAGTAAATAGAAGAGGTACAACAGCGATTAGAAGAGGTACAACAGTAAATAGAAGAGGTACAACAGTAAATAGAAGAGGTACAACAGCGATTAGAAGAGTGATTAGAAGAGGTTCAACAGTGATTAGAAGAGGTACAACAGTAAATAGAAGAGGTACAACAGTAAATAGAAGAGGTACAACAGCGATTAGAAGAGGTGATTAGAAGAGGTTCAACAGTGATTAGAAAGAGGTACAACAGTAAATAGAAGGTACAACAGTGATTAGAAGAGAGGTACAACTGTGAATAGAAGAGGTACAACCGTGATTAGAAGAGGTACAACATTGGTCAGAATAGGCTCAACAGTGATTACAATAGTGATTAGAAAAGTAGAAAGGTACAACAGTGATTAGAAGAGGTACAAAAATTGAATGCAATTTATTATAAATTTTAAAAAATAAATTAATTATTCCTTTTATTAATTAAAAAGAGAATTTTGAAATGTACAATAATTGAATATTTAAATTAATATGAAATTAATTTTTATAAATTCAATTAAAAAAATATGAAATTCTTTATTAAAAGATAATTGTTATTTTTTACATAAATTCTTTTATTATTAATTTACAACAAATCTTTAAATATAAATTGATACAACAGTGATTAGTAAATTCATTAAATCTAAAAGAAAATATTTTTAACAAATTTAATTAAAAAATAATTAGAAGAGGTACAAAAGTGATTAGAAGAGGTACATCAGTTTAAATTTTATTTATCAAAAAAAAAATTAAATTAAATATAATTTTTTATTTATTAACTCAACAAAATATTTTAAATTAATTAAAATCATTGAAAATAACGTAAAAATGCACAAAAAAAGGTAGAAAATTAATGTACACTCGACGGAGCCCCCCCCCCTCAAAATGATGCCTCAGAATCCCCAATCACACAGGGATTCTGAGGTCTTGACGATGTCAAAAGTAAAATCTGATCACGTATTCGTGATCAGCGGCCCAAATAACCCCTAAAGACATATTTTTGGAAGATTTTTGTGAGAAAAATTTTTCCACTCAAAAACCATGTGCTCCCCCCTTTGGACCCGAATCACAAAATCACTTTTATTTTTATATCTTTTTAAAAATGTGATAAAAATTTAAAATAAAATTTATATTATAGAGAAAAAAATTGCGGATTTTTGTAGTATTTTACTTTTCTCAAATAGCTTTTCAGAAGGCAGTTACGAATTTTTTTCTGAAAAATCTAAAATTTCCAGAATTTCTGGAATAACTTTTTTCATATTGATGTTAGAAAACCTAAATAAATCCCATAAAATTCTCCTGATTTTTCTCTATTTTTAAAGCTTTGTTGTATGAAAATTGACTTACCCTGAGGTTAGTTATGAATTTTCAAATATTAGGCCAAAATCCCGAGGGCCAAAAAATTGCCAAAAAATAAAGAATTTTTAAAAAATTTCCAAAATTCTGAAACTTAAAATAGACATCATATTCGTACTCAGCACCTTATTTTACCCCAGAAAAATATTTTTCACACCCTTTTTCGACCCCAAAAAAATTTTTGAAAATTTCTAGGGGGCCTAGCTCGAAAATTTTTGAAAATTTTACATCATGTAGTACACCATTCGATAGCATTTAAAATGCTCTACAAAAATGTTCTAAGACAATTTTTCGCTAAAATCAACCCCTGACGAGTTATGGACCCGGGACTCAAATGTCCCGCTCAGGCCAAAAATTTTTTCTATTTCCGGGAAAAAATCGAAATTTTTCCGAAAAAAATACCAGTCGATAGAGCTCGAAAAACTATGTTTTGGAAGTGGTCTCCGTTTCTCTGGGAAAAATCGTTAAAAAATCCTAAAATTCAAAAACCCGAAAACCGTTTTTTAGGCCTAGCTCGAAAAATTTTCAAAATTTTCGAAATTTTAAAACTTGGTTGGATAGCCTTTCAAATACTACACATTTTTGCTCAGAAACAATTTTTCGGTCAAAGCAACCCCTGGCGAGTTATTCGCCTGGTACTGAAGTGTACATTTTGAGCACACTTCAATTAGCCAAGCGTGCAGGCCAGGGGGTGGCTCTAATAAAAAAATAAAAAATACCAGCATGTAGAGGACAGTTGTGGGGAGTGCCCTCTCAGCGGGCACTTTTTGATTCGGGTTTTAGAAAAAAAGTTAGGGGCCCTAAACTGCAAGAAAAAGTGAGAAATCGGTCCCCGGGACTCAGTCGTCCGCGCTGAAGTGTGTGCATGCGAGGGTGGCGCTTGGGAAAGCGCTGCGCGCTTCTTGAGCTTCGCTACCTAGGCGCGTTTTAGTCTGTTAGGGTCTTTGCGTCAGCCGACATGCACTTGGTTTCCTCCAATAATTGGAGTTGACACATCGCATAATGCAATGGAAACCGGAAGTGCCCTAACGTTGCACGTCATGGCCCTCCTCCCTCCCTTTGTCCAGGCGTTGGCACGTTATTGGGTTGAGCGCTAAATGGCAATTCACCTGTAGGCCCTAAAGAGGGCTGACCGGTCCATGTCCCGGATCCAAGCTTCTCACCATTTTCGCACCCAACATAGTGCAGATGGGAATGGGATTGGCATCTCTCCAAAAACCATGTGCCCAACTGCTCTGGACTAAGCCATTTATTGTAACTTGAGCATATTAGTAGCTACAATATTCTTCAACTTTTTCAGGAATAACATTTTTCATATTAATTGTAGAAAAATGCAAAAATAATGATAAAATTCTCCCAATTTTTCTGCATTTTTTGATCATTTAATCTTCACATTTGACCCATTTCAAAGGGAGTTATTAATTTTTGAAAATTCCCCAAATTTCCCCTGGGCGAAAAATGAAAAATTCAAACACACCCAAATTTGGTCAAATAAAAAATTTAAAAAATTGAAAAAAATATAGAAAAATTTTAGAAAATATTTCCAGCCCCTTAGAACATCGTTACACGTCATAAAAAATCATCCACACGCCGCGGGATTCGAACCGGGCCCCCCTCCCGGGGGGCCCCCAGCACACACCACTGGACCAACCGGTTCTGCAGGGAAAAACTTTTTTTGAGTTTTCAAAATTTTTTTTTATATCATTCGAAAGCTCTTGAAAAGTTGCAACCCAAAAGTGCCGTGCGTTTTCGATGGCGCAAATGTAAAAAAATTATTGGCAAAAAACCGAAAAACCGTCGAGGGGGCCTGGATTTTTTTTGGTCGAAAATTTCAAAAATCCAAAAAACACGGTTGGATGCAGCTCAAAAAGATGCACTGCTACTTGTCAGGGAAACCGGCTCCGAGCACTTGCGGCCGAGTTATTCACGAAAAACAGAAATCCGGTTTTTTGGGTACCAATTTTTGGCCACCTGTCCCGGTCACGGATTTGCTCGGATCGAAAAATGTTTGCTGGCAATGTTATCCGGCATAGTCCAACTGGATTTCCTCCCAGCAAGCGTTTTTCGATCTGAGCAAAAGCAAAAAATTTCGTAACACTGAGACTGCAAACAGGGGCCATTTCAGCGCCGCTGGCGCTCACCTGGCCACCGGACCGGAAAGCCCGTATTTTTCCTGAATCCGCCTCAAAAAGTTGGTCGGGACATCGAATTTGCAAAGCCCTCCCGGCGCTCGTTAGGCTCAAAATAGCAAAAAAGTGCGAATCCCCACTTCTTTCTATAATATATAAACTAGCGGGTGCGTGAACCGTCGGATCTGGGCTTGGGATAAAGCGCTTCGCGCTTCTTGAGCTTCGCTACCTAGACTGTGAAGCGATTCAAATTGATCGAATTGGTTGGAGATTTTTTTTTGAATTTTTAAAAAATTATTAGAGGCTTTTAGTCCACATCGAGGCTCAAGACGGGCGCTTCGCGCCCGTTTTTTAAATCTGTTGAACTTACACGGGCGCTTGCCTTTCGCAAGCGCCTAATAATTTGGCCAAACAGGAATGTCTTTCCTGTGCCTCCATCGCCGTATATGAAGAAACGGCGGGGGACAGTCGAATCCCTAGGGTTCGACTGTATTGCCAACAAAACAGCATCAAAGACCTTCTGTTGGTCGCTGTTAAGTGGCGGAGGGGTATTTGGCTGTGGACGAGGATTTGGTTGCCCTGGAGGCAAATTCAAATCATCATCGCCAAAGAAAAACTCTTCAATTGCCGCGTCAGTATTTTTGGCAATTGAAGTTGGCGGGTCTGGCAGGCTAAAATGCACACAGCTTAAGTTAAAGCAGCTGTGCAGCCGCCAATCAATGTCGGCTAGGGCTTCAAGCTCTGCTACTTTATGCTGTGCCAGAGTAATAATGCCTTGCGGATTGTACATTTGGTCTTTGTACTTGTTCCACAATTCTATGGCATTACTCGGCTGGCCATAGACCAGGATGCTCACAAAAAGCCATCTCATCTGATCTGGCCAGCGCGACAGAGCTGCCTCCGCCAGAGTTTTGTCCCAAATTTTGTCGTCTTCAAGAAGACCATGCATTATTGCAGCCTCAGTGAATGAGGTACAAAGCAACCCATTAACCATCTTAAGATGGTCTGGGTCTCCAGGAAAGTGACGCATAAGTGAATAGAGCGCGAACCTTTCCGGGTCCGATGGGGGTACAGGAACAATTCGGCCGATAGGTGGCCTTTTAATTTGCTGCCTTTTGTACAGGACCCATTTGTCCTTTGCCCATCGGAACCGCTCTGGGACTTTTTCGAAAAGTATGAAATTCTTTATTAAAAGATAATTGTTATTTTTTACATAAATTCTTTTATTATTAATTTACAACAAATCTTTAAATATAAATTGATACAACAGTGATTAGTAAATTCATTAAATCTAAAAGAAAATATTTTTAACAAATTTAATTAAAAAAATACATGAAATTCTATCAATTAAAAAATAATTAATTTAAACTTATAAAATTTATTTATCAAAAAAAAAATTAAATTAAATATAATTTTTTATTTATTAACTCAACAAAATATTTTAAATTAATTAAATTCATGACTCTTCTTTGCACTCGACATAACAATGTCCTGGCCCTTTAAAAGGGTACTTGAGTGCGTATTTAATATTTGCTTTGTTACCATATGCAAACAGTACATTATGGTGTACTCGGTAACGTAGCAGAATATAAGGATTATACGGCACGACATGTGAGTTGTCGTATATTAGGCCGTTTACCTCTAATTGGGCACCACCATCAGTTGGTGAAGGCCGGAAATACATCGCGGGCCTGTCCGGGCGCAAAATCGTACATTTTGAGTAAGGGGCTGGGAACCCCTTCTTGCACCGCCCGTAAATTGGGTCGCTAGGACCACACCAACTGTCACTGCATCTGTGCAGTTGCATATGCATTGTTTCGCGGATTTCGCGATGCATTTTTGCAATGGGCGTGTCGTCATCTTTATCAGGCAAAGATGGAATGTGCGCCCATATGTATTCCTGAATGACATATGGAACTGCGTCCAGGTCTGTTTGCGCCACAATGTGGGCATGTGGGCCTCCTCGGCCTTGGAACTCCATTGATTCACCGTAACCAAGGATTGTTAGTTATGAATTTTCAAATATTAGGCCAAAATCCCGAGGGCCAAAAAATTGCCAAAAAATAAAGAATTTTTAAAAAATTCCCAAAATTCTGAAACTTAAAATAGACATCATATTCGTACTCAGCACCTTATTTTACCCCAGAAAAATATTTTTCACACCCTTTTTCGACCCCAAAAAAATTTTTGAAAATTTCTAGGGGGCCTAGCTCGAAAATTTTTGAAAATTTTACATCATGTAGTACACCATTCGATAGCATTTAAAATGCTCTACAAAAATGTTCTAAGACAATTTTTCGCTAAAATCAACCCCTGACGAGTTATGGACCCGGGACTCAAATGTCCCGCTCAGGCCAAAAATTTTTTCTATTTCCGGGAAAAAATCGAAATTTTTCCGAAAGTCTACGCAAAAATGTTGCTATTTGCCAATCAATTTTTGCAGCCTGGTCAAGGATCCAGCGGTGACCAAGTCCTCCACCACATGAAAGAATGTGGTGGTATTGCAACTCCACATTTTCATCCCTTATTGCGAGATAATACTTGCAATAATCTCGCAGGGAGATAAATTGTTTGGATTTGTCAATCCGCCGGTGCTGCGATGAAACAGATGCTACAGATTCAGCATCTGAATCTGCGACTGACCCCGCATCAGATGATGCAATTGACTGAGTCTCGCACGACTCATTATCTGACTCGGCTTCCGAGTCAAATAGGCCAGATGCATTCTGAGCACCTTTTCGCTTACGCGATGGTGGCTTAGCATATTTAATGCCAGTTGTGTATCCATCATCGCCCATTGGCTTGATTAATGGATACGTAAGACTATCAGTCCACGGACTGAAAGGAGCAATTTCATTTAATTGCCCTTGTTTGTTCTCTACCCAAATTCCTTTGGGCGGAGGAGCACCAGTGGGGTCCGCATGAATAGCGAACATCCCTTCACCCGTAGAAGGGGTGATTATTTGGTGTGGGTGCAATTTTGGGTCTTTCAGACCAGCTGGAGCCCTGCGCTCATTCAACAAAGTCATGCGGAAGAAGCGAAGCTCTTCCGGAGTTTGTTGTTGGAGAAGCTCAGTGAGCTGCTCACGCGCCTGCTTATATGCCTGCGCAGCAGGATGATGCACTTGGATCATTTGTTCTAAGATCTCAAGAGTCTGCTCATTTAGCTGGTGACCCTGCACAAACTCATCTTCGTTTGTGATTTTCTCCCCAGTAAACCTGGGGTTGTTTCGACGCTGTTCCATAGCCTCGACTGGGTCCAGAATGTACAACTGGCCAAAGCCAGGAATCTGAGTTGTACCAGCCTGCATGCTGCTTATGCGGCGATGGAATTCTCCGTTAAGAATAACGGCCATCGGACCGCCAGCAGGGCTTGGTTTGTTGCCAGCGGAAACGCTCGCAAATTGGAACAGGTTGTTATAACGCGACATGTGTCGCACAAATTCTTTCCCTTCACGGGATTGCTTATTCCCCACAATCAGCTGTTTGAGCTCATCAGGATGCGGGTTAAGCATTGGCAGCACAACTCTTCCCTTCCGGCAGCAAATGTTACTGTCTTCATGTGAGAAGAGATGTGCACCGCAATCGGCGCATTTTTTGTCACCGAGTTTCCCGGAGTCACAATATTCCGGGAAATGTTTGGCTGCTGCTGCAGCGCATTGCCACCCCTTGTGAAATGCAGAGCAACGCCGTGTGATCGGCGTTGCCATTCCCAGCGAATTTTATAACAATTCTTAAAAAAGTGATAAAAAGGCCAAATAAAATTTATATAATAGAGCAAAAAATTGCGGATTTTTGTAGTATTTTATTTTTCTAGAGTGACTTTTCAGAACCGAGGTATAAATTTTTTTCTGAAAATTCGAATTTTTCCAGAAATTCTGGAATAACTTTTTTCTTTTTTGAGATATAAATTTCAAATAAATCCCATAAAATTCTCCATATTTTTCTCCATTTTTAAAGCTTTATTTCATTAAAATAGTCCCACAGTGAAGTGAGCTATGAATTTTCAAATATTCGCCCAAAATCCCGAGGGCCGAAAAATTGAAAAATATTTTTGAATTTTTAAAAAATTCCAAAAAATCTGAAACTTAAAATAAACATCATATTTGTGCTCAGGACCCTAATTTACCCCAGAAAAATATTTTTCACCCTCTTTTTAAACCCAAAAAAAATTTCTGAAAATTTCTAGGGGGCCTAGCTCGAAAATTTTTGAAAATTTCCGAACAGATTGTACAACATTCGATAGAGTTTAAAAAGCTCTACAATTTGGCTCTAAGGCAATTTTTGTCTAAAACCGACCCCTGACGAGTTATGGGCCCGGGACTCAAATGTCCCGCTGAGGCCAAAAAATTTTTCTATTTCCGGAAAAAAATCGAAATTTTTCCGAAAAAATTACCAGTCGATAGAGCTCAAAAAACTATGTGTTGGAAGTGGTCTTCGTTTTTCTGGGAAAAATCGTTAAAAAATCTTAAAATTCAAAAACGAAAAAATCGTTTTTTAGGCCTAACTTGAAAAATTTTGAAAATTTTCGAAATTTTAAAATTTGAAAAAATCGAGCTCATTTAGCTCTACAATAAGTCTGCTAGCCACCCTGCGCTCAGGTCAAACCCTTGCGCGTTATTCGCCTGGTACTGAAGTGTACACTTTTGGGTAAAAAAAATTAGCCAAGGCTACAGCCTTGGGCGCCCAACGTAGGGCTTTGGTCTTGCTGGCAAAGTTGTCGGAGATAGTCTGACTTAAAATCCTACCAGCAAGAGCTAAGCGATCCCGGTCCAAAGAAAAAATTTCGTAGAAGAAAAACTGCAAGAAAAAGTGACAAATCGCTTCTCGGGACTCAGTCGTCCGCGCAGAATTTTTCTCTATAGTTTTCCTGGATTCTCCTCAAAAAGTTGTAAGACCCTTCCACCACTTTCAGGGCGCTCCCGGCCTTCGGCCGGTCGGAATTAGTTTTTGAAACGAAACTCCTTGTCAATATAACGTATATAGTAACTAGCGGGTGCGTGAACCGTCGGCTATTTAGCTGGGAAAAAGCGCTTCGCGCTTTGGGAGCTTCGCTACCTAGATTTGATCGAATTGGTTGGAGAGATTTTTTTGAATTTTTAAAAAATTATAAAGCAACCCATTAACCATCTTAAGATGGTCTGGGTCTCCAGGAAAGTGACGCATAAGTGAATAGAGCGCGAACCTTTCCGGGTCCGATGGGGGTACAGGAACAATTCGGCCGATAGGTGGCCTTTTAATTTGCTGCCTTTTGTACAGGACCCATTTGTCCTTTGCCCATCGGAACCGCTCTGGGACTTTTTCGAAAAGAATGTCCTTAAACTTTGGATCATTCTTCCACTCATTTTGCCATTGTTTCCAATAGGCTGAACACTGCGTTTCTGGCAGTTCGCCTTGCTGGATTTGTTGAGCTTTGCTCACCAGCTGGAAGCCCTATATACAATGGGCTGTTGGTTTGGCAAATGAATTGCCAATTTGACAACATGATGCGAAAGACGGGCAAATGGCATTGAATGAACAATGGCATATGCTTCCGTTGCACCACGGAAGTTCATCTTGGCATATTGAGCCGGCTCATCAATTGATTTTATTGCCGGACTCTTCTTTGCACTCGACATAACAATGTCCTGGCCCTTTAAAAGGGTACTTGAGTGCGTATTTAATATTTGCTTTGTTACCATATGCAAACAGTACATTATGGTGTACTCGGTAACGTAGCAGAATATAAGGATTATACGGCACGACATGTGAGTTGTCGTATATTAGGCCGTTTACCTCTAATTGGGCACCACCATCAGTTGGTGAAGGCCGGAAATACATCGCGGGCCTGTCCGGGCGCAAAATCGTACATTTTGAGTAAGGGGCTGGGAACCCCTTCTTGCACCGCCCGTAAATTGGGTCGCTAGGACCACACCAACTGTCACTGCATCTGTGCAGTTGCATATGCATTGTTTCGCGGATTTCGCGATGCATTTTTGCAATGGGCGTGTCGTCATCTTTATCAGGCAAAGATGGAATGTGCGCCCATATGTATTCCTGAATGACATATGGAACTGCGTCCAGGTCTGTTTGCGCCACAATGTGGGCATGTGGGCCTCCTCGGCCTTGGAACTCCATTGATTCACCGTAACCAAGGATTGTTCCGAAGAACTTTTTGTCATAAAGTTCTTCTCGGAACTCAGCGATTTTGCTGCTCCAGACACGCATCCACATGTCAAAACGGTCAGTAAATACTTGACCGTTTTTGTGTAAATTCTCTTTGAACTCAGGCCATTCCCTGTTGTTCGTGAAAGTAATGAAGAGACGCGCCTTTTTCGCGTCATGGCACCGTGCAAAAACGGTGTTGCAATCTTCATACATTTTCTTCCAATATTGGAGAGAATTTACGTTGTGTTCGGAAAGCCGAACAACACTGCAATGTCATCAACAGTTTTCTGTTGGGCATTGGGGTTTTGCCGTGCTTGCTGCCTTTGTATTGGTTGACCAAATACTGCAGCAGATTTTTTGGAGTGCTGATCCGCAGATCCATGTCAGGTCTACGCAAAAATGTTGCTATTTGCCAATCAATTTTTGCAGCCTGGTCAAGGATCCAGCCTGACCAAGTCCTCCACCACATGAAAGAATGTGGTGGTATTGCAACTCCACATTTTCATCCCTTATTGCGAGATAATACTTGCAATAATCTCGCAGGGAGATAAATTGTTTGGATTTGTCAATCCGCCGGTGCTGCGATGAAACAGATGCTACAGATTCAGCATCTGAATCTGCGACTGACCCCGCATCAGATGATGCAATTGACTGAGTCTCGCACGACTCATTATCTGACTCTGCTTCCGAGTCAAATAGGCCAGATGCATTCTGAGCACCTTTTCGCTTACGCGATGGTGGCTTAGCATATTTAATGCCAGTTGTGTATCCATCATCGCCCATTGGCTTGATTAATGGATACGTAAGACTATCAGTCCACGGACTGAAAGGAGCAATTTCATTTAATTGCCCTTGTTTGTTCTCTACCCAAATTCCTTTGGGCGGAGGAGCACCAGTGGGTCCGCATGAATAGCGAACATCCCTTCACCGTAGAAGGGGTGATTATTTGGTGTGGGTGCAATTTTGGGTCTTTAAGACCAGCTGGAGCCCTGCGGCTATCCAAACAAAGTCATGCGGAAGAAACGAAGCTCTTCCTGATTTTGTTGTTGGAGAAGCTCAGTGAGCTGCTCACGCGCCTGCTTATATGCCTGCGCAGCAGGATGATGCACTTGGATCATTTGTTCTAAGATCTCAAGAGTCTGCTCATTTAGCTGGTGACCCTGCACAAACTCATCTTCGTTTGTGATTCGATAGAGCTTAAAAAGCTCTACAATTTTGCCCTAAGGCGTTTTTTCGATAAAACCAACCGCTAACGAGTTATGGGCCCGGGACTCAAATGTCCCGCTTAGGCCAAAAAATTTTTCTATTTCCGGGAAAAAATCGAAATTTTTCTGAAAAAAATACCAGTCGATAGAGCTCGAAAAACTATGTTTTGGAAGTGGTCTCCGTTTCTCTGGGAAAAATCGTTAAAAAATCCTAAAATTCAAAAACCCGAAAACCGTTTTTTAGGCCTAACTCGAAAATTTTTGAAAATTTTCGAAATTTTTAAATTTGGAAAAATCGAGCTTTCAACTCTTCCCTTCCGGCAGCAAATGTTACTGTCTTCATGTGAGAAGAGATGCGGCATTCACTCGGCGCATTTTTTGTCACCGAGTTTCCCGGAGTCACAATATTCCGGGAAATGTTTGGCTGCTGCTGCAGCGCATTGCCACCCCTTGTGAAATGCAGAGCAACGCCGTGTGATCGGCCCCTCACAGCGGTAATTTTTTGATCCGAGTTTCAGAAAAAAAGTTATGGGCCGTCAAACGCACGAAAAAATGAGAAATCCGTACCTGGGACTCAGTCGTCCGCGCAGAATTTTTCTCTATAGTTTTCCCAGATGCGCCTCAAAAAGTTGTAAGACCCTTCCACTACTTTCAGGGCGCTCCCGGCCTTCGGCCGGGAGAAAATGGTTTTAGCAACGAAACTCCTTGTCAATATAACATATATAGTAACTAGCGGGTGCGTGAACCGTCGGCTATTTAGCCGGGAAAAAGCGCTTCGCGCTTTGGGAGCTTCGCTACCTAGGCTGTAAAGCGATTCAAATTGATCGAATTGGTTGGAGAGTTTTAAAAAATTCCAAAAAATCTATTAGGGGTTTTTAGTCCACATCGAGGATCAAGACGGGCGCTTCGCGCCCGTTTTTAAATTTGTTGGCCTTGGACGGGCGCTTCGCGCCCGTTATTCAAATTTTGTTGGCCTTACAGAGATTAGAAGAGGTACAAAAGTGATTAGAAGAGGTACAAAAGTGATTAGAAGAGGTACAAAAGTGATTAGAAGAGGTGTAACAGTGATTAGAAGAGGTACAAAAGTGATTAGAAGAGGTGCAACAGTGATTAGAAGAGGTACAAATTTGATGAAGAGTTTCCGGAAAAAAATCGAAATTTTTCCGAAAAAATTACCAGTCGATAGAGCTCAAAAAACGTACAAAAGTGATCAAAAACCCGAAAACCGTTTTTTAGGCCTAACTCGAAAATTTTTGAAAATTTTCGAAATTTTTAAATTTGGAAAAATCGAGCTTTCAAAGCTCTACAATAAGTTCGCTGGCCACCCCCCGCTCAGATCAAACCCTGGCGCGGCATTCACCTGGTACTGAAGTGGGAAAAAAAAATTAACTGAGTCTCCGTGTCTGTACAGGTCCGGGATTTGGTCAGATCAAAAAATAAAAAATACCAGCATATAGAGGACACTTCTGCGGAGTGCCCTCACAGCGGTAATTTTTTGATCCGAGTTTCAGAAAAAAAGTTATGGGCCGTCAAACGCACGAAAAAATGAGAAATCCGTACCTGGGACTCAGTCGTCCGCGCAGAATTTTTCTCTATAGTTTTCCCAGATGCGCCTCAAAAAGTTGTAAGACCCTTCCACTACTTTCAGGGCGCTCCCGGCCTTCGGCCGGGAGAAAATGGTTTTAGCAACGAAACTCCTTGTCAATATAACATATATAGTAACTAGCGGGTGCGTGAACCGTCGGCTATTTAGCCGGGAAAAAGCGCTTCGCGCTTTGGGAGCTTCGCTACCTAGGCTGTAAAGCGATTCAAATTGATCGAATTGGTTGGAGAGGTTTTTTTGAATTTTTAAAAAATTATTAGAGGCTTTTAGTCCACATCGAGGATCAAGACGGGCGCTTCGCGCCCGTTTTTAAATTTGTTGGCCTTGGACGGGCGCTTCGCGCCCGTTATTCAAATTTTGTTGGCCTTACAGAGATTAGAAGAGGTACAAAAGTGATTAGAAGAGGTACAAAAGTGATTAGAAGAGGTACAAAAGTGATTAGAAGAGGTGTAACAGTGATTAGAAGAGGTACAAAAGTGATTAGAAGAGGTGCAACAGTGATTAGAAGAGGTACAAATTTGATGAAGAGGTACAAAAGTGATAAAAGAGGTACAAATTTGATGAAGAGGTACAAAAGTGATAAAAGAGGTACAAAAGTGATTAGAAGAGGTGCAACAGTGATCAGAAGAGGTACAACTGTGATTAAAAGAGGTACAACTGTGATTGAAGAGGTACAACTGTGATTAAAAGAGAATGGTGATTAGAAGAGGTACAATAGTGATTTAGAAGAGTACAACACGTGATTAGAAGTGGTTACAAAAGTGATTTGAAGAGGTACATCAGTGATTATTGATTAGAAGAGATTAAAATGTTGAATGCAATTTATTATAAATTTTAAAAAATAAATTAATTATTCCTTTTATTAATTAAAAAGAGAATTTTGAAATGTACAATAATACAACAGTGATTAAAAGAGGTACAAAGTGATTAGAAGATGTATAAAAGTGATATGAAATTCTTTATTAAAAGATAATTATTATTTTTTACATAAATTCTTTTATTATTAATTTACAACAAATCTTTAAATATAAATTGATACAACAGTGATTAGTAAATTGTATTATTGGATGTATTATAAATTTATCAAAATTTAATTAAAAAAATACATGAAATTCTATCAATTAAAAAAATAATTAATTTAAACTTATAAAATTTATTTATCAAAAAAAAATTAAATTAAATATAATTTTTTATTTATTAACTCAACAAAATATTTTAAATTAATTAAAATCATTGAAAATAACGTAAAAATGCACAAAAAAATAATTAAATTAAAACATTTGTTCACCAAAATAATTTAATTTAAATTAAAAATTTTTATTTATTATTAATAGTACAAAACAAATTAATTAAAAAATGTAAAAGTAAAATCTGATTACGTATTCGTGATCAGCGGCCCAAATAACCCATAAAGACATGTTTTTGGAAGATTTTTATTGAAAAAAATTTTTCACTCAAAAATCCTGTCCACCCCCTTTGGTCCCGAATCACAAAATCACTTTTATTTTTATATCTTTTTTTAAAAATGTGATAAAATGAAAAAATAAAATTTATATTATAGAGAAAAAAATTGCGGATTTTTGTAATTAATTGAATATTTATTTAATTTGAAATTAAATTATTTTTTACAAATTCAAAAAATAAATAATGAAATTCTTTAATTAAAAAAAATAAATAAATTTAAATATTTTATAAAAAATATTTTGAAATTAATTAAAAACAGTCAAAATAACCCAAAAATGCACAGAAAAATATTGTTACACCGTCCGGATTCGAACTTTGCACCCCCCCCCCCCAAAAATGATGCTCAGAATCCCCAATCACACAGGGATTCTGAGGTCTTAACCATGTCAAAAGTAAAATCTGATTACGTATTCGTGATCAGGGCCCAAATAACCCCTAAAGACATATTTTTGGAAGATTTTTGTGAGAAAAATTTTTCCACTCAAAAAATCCTATGCTCACCCTTTGGTCCCGAATCTCAAAATCACTTTTATTTTTATAAAAATTCTTAAAAAAGTGATAAAAATACCAAATAAAATTTATATAATAGAGCATAAAATTGCGGATTTTTGTAGTAATTTTACTTTTACAGAATGACTTTTTCAGAAGCGAGTTCTGAATTTTTTTCTGAAAAATAGAAAATTTCCAGATTTTCTGGAATAACTTTTTTTGTTTTTGTGGTATAAATTTCAAATAAATCTCATAAAATGCTTCCGATTTTTTGCTATTTTTAAAGCTTTAATTCACTTAAATTGACCAGTCCTTCATTGAGTTATGAATTTTCCAATATTAGCCCAAATTTCCAAGGGCCAAAAAATTGCCAAAAAATAAAGAATTTTTAAAAAATTCCAAAAATAATGAAACGACTGCTGGTAACTCCCCGCCCAGGTCAAACCCTAATGAGTTATTCAACCGGGACTGAACTGGACAAAGTTGGTACTGAAAAAGTTCACGAACCTACAGCCTTTCCTATTGCAGATAGAGGCCTGGAATTTTTTTTGTTTTTTAGAAAACACTTCAACTTAGCCCCCTCACAGCAGACATTTTTTGATTCGAGTTTCAGAAAAAAATTTAGGGGCCCTCAAATGCACGAAAAAATGAGAAATCAGCCGCTGGGACTCAGTTGGCCGCGCTGAATTTTTCTCTATAGTTTTCCCGGATGCTCCTCAAAAAGGATAGAGCTCGAAAAACTATGTTTTGGAAGTGGTCTCCGTTTCTCTGGGAAAAATCGTTAAAAAATCCTAAAATTCAAAAACCCGAAAACCGTTTTTTAGGCCTAACTCGAAAATTTTTGAAAATTTTCGAAATTTTTAAATTTGGAAAAATCGAGCTTTCAAAGCTCTACAATAAGTTCGCTGGCACCCCCGCTCAGATCAAACCCTGGCGCGGCATTCACCTGGTACTGAAGTGGGAAAAAAAAATTAACTGAGTCTCCGTGTCTGTACAGGTCCGGGATTTGGGTCAGATCAAAAAATAAAAAATACCAGCATATAGAGGACACTTCTGCGGAGTGCCCTCACAGCGGTAATTTTTTGATCCGAGTTTCAGAAAAAAAGTTATGGGCCGTCAAACGCACGAAAAAATGAGAAATCCGTACCTGGGACTCAGTCGTCCGCGCAGAATTTTTCTCTATAGTTTTCCCAGATGCGCCTCATAAAAGAGGAAGAACAGTGATTAGAAGAGGTACAACTGTAATTAAAAGAGGTACAATAGTGATTAAAAGAGGAAGAACAGTGATTAAAAGAGGTACAATAGTGATTAAAAGAGGAAGAACAGTGATTAGAAGAGGTACAAAAGTGATGAGAAGAGGTACAACAGTGATGAGAAGAGGTACAACAGTGTGAGAAGAGGTACAACAGTGATTAAAAGAGGCACAACAGTGATGAGAAGATGTACAACAGTGATTAAAAGAGGTACAACTGTGATTAAAAGAGGTACAATAGTGATTAAAAGAGGAAGAACAGTGATTAGAAGAGGTACAACTGTGATTAAAAGAGGTACAATAGTGATTAAAAGAGGAAGAACAGTGATTAGAAGAGAAGAGGTACAAAAGTGATTAGAAGAGGTACAAAAGTGATTAGAAGAGGTGTAACAGTGATTAGAAGAGGTACAAAAGTGATTAGAAGAGGTGCAACAGTGATTAGAAGAGGTACAAATTTGATGAAGAGGTACAAAAGTGATAAAAAGAGGTACAAATTTGATGAAGAGGTACAAAAGTGATAAAAGAGGTACAAAAGTGATCAAAAACCCGAAAACCGTTTTTTAGGCCTAACTCGAAAATTTTTGAAAATTTTCGAAATTTTTAAATTTGGAAAAATCGAGCTTTCAAAGCTCTACAATAAGTTCGCTGGCCACCCCCCGCTCAGATCAAACCCTGGCGCGGCATTCACCTGGTACTGAAGTGGGAAAAAAAAATTAACTGAGTCTCCGTGTCTGTACAGGTCCGGGATTTGGTACAATAGTGATTAAAAGAGGAAGAACAGTGATTAAAAGAGTCTGCGGAGTGCCCTCACAGCGGTAATTTTTTGATCCGAGTTTCAGAAAAAAAGTTATGGGCCGTCAAACGCACGAAAAAATGAGAAATCCGTACCTGGGACTCAGTCGTCCGCGCAGAATTTTTCTCTATAGTTTTCCCAGATGCGCCTCAAAAAGTTGTAAGACCCTTCCACTACTTTCAGGGCGCTCCCGGCCTTCGGCCGGGAGAAAATGGTTTTTAGCAACGAAACTCCTTGTCAATATAACATATATAGTAACTAGCGGGTGCGTGAACCGTCGGCTATTTAGCCGGGAAAAAGCGCTTCGGAAGAGGTACACTTCGCTACCTAGGAGGTAAAGCGATTCAAATTGATGTACATGGTTGGAGAGGTGAGGTACAATAGTGATTAAAAGAGGAAGAACAGTGATTGAAGAGGTACAAAAGTGATGAGAAGAGGCACAACAGTGATTAAAAGAGGAAGAACAGTGATTAGAAGAGGTACAAATGTGATTTAAAGAGGTACAAAAGTGATAAAAGATACAAAAGTGATTAGAAGAGGTACAAAAGTGATTAGAAGAGGTACAACATGGTTTAAAATTAAATAAATAATGAAAAGTTTTTATGAGGTACAAAAGTGATTAGAAGAGGTGCAACAGTGATTAGAAGAGGTACAAATTTGATGAAGAGGTACAAAAGTGATAAAAGAGGTACAAATTTGATGAAGAGGTACAAAAGTGATAAAAGAGGTACAAAAGTGATTAGAAGAGGTGCAACAGTGATCAGAAGAGGTACAACTGTGATTAAAAGAGGTACAACTGTGATTGAAGAGGTACAACTGTGATTAAAAGAGGTACAAACCGGATTCGAACTTCCCCCCCCCCTCAAAATGATGCCTCCGAATCCCCAATCACACAGGGATTCTGAGGTCTGAACGATGTCAAAAGTAAAATCTGATCACGTATACAAAAATTGAATGCAATTTATTATAAATTTTAAAAAATAAATTAATTATTCCTTTTATTAATTAAAAAGAGAATTTTGAAATGTACAATAATTTGGTCCCGAAACCAAAAATCACTTTTATTTTTATAACAATTCGCAAAAAAGAGATAAAAATGTAAAATAAAATTTATATTATAGAGAAAAAAATTGCGAATTTTTGTAGTATTTTACTTTTACAGAATGACTTTTCAGAAGGGAGTTCTGAATTTTTTTCTGAAAAATCTAAAATTTCCAGAATTTCTGGAATAACTTTTTTTCTTTAGAAGATAGAAATCCCAAATAAATCCCATAAAATTCTCCCGATTTTTTGCTATTTTTAAAGCTTTAAATCACTTAAATTGACCGTTCCTCCATTGAGTTATGAATTTTCAAATTTTAGCCAAAATCATTGAAAATAACGTAAAAATGCACAAAAAAATAATGTTACACCGTCCGCTAAAATTTCCTAAACTGAAAATTAACATCAGATTCGTGCTCAGCACATCAAAATACCCCAGAAAAATATTTTTGACCCCCATTTTCAACCCAAAAAAAATTTTCGAAAATTTCTAGGGGGCCTAGCTCGAAAATTTTTGAAAATTTCCGGCAATATGGCACACCATTCGATAGAGCTTAAAAAACTCCACCCCCTTTGGTCCCGAATCACAAAATCACTTTTATTTTTATATCTTTTTTTAAAAATGTGATAAAATGTAAAATAAAATTTATATTATAGAGAAAAAAATTGCGGATTTTTGTAATATTTTACTTTTCTCAAATAGCTTTTCAGAAGGCAGTTACGACTATGTTTTGGAAGTGGTATCCGTTTCTCTGGGAAAAATCGTTAAAAAATCCTAAAATTCAAAAACCCGAAAACCGTTTTTTAGGCCTAGCTCGAAAAATTTTCAAAATTTTCGAAATTTTAAAACTTGGTTGGATAGCCTTTCAAATACTACACATTTTTGCTCAGAAACAATTTTTCGGTCAAAGCAACCCCTGGCGAGTTATTCACCTGGTACTGAAGTGTACTTTTTGAGCACGCTTCAGTTAGCCAAGCGTGCAGGCCAGGGGGTGGCTCTAATAAAAAAATAAAAAATACCAGCATGTAGAGGACAGTTGTGGGGAGTGCCCTCACAGCGGGCACTTTTTGATTCGGGTTTTATAAAAAAGTTATGGGCTAACAAACGCAAGAAAAAGTGAGAAATCGGTCCCCGGGACTCAGACATTTGACCAAAAGTACGAGTTATTGACCCTGGACTCAATGTCCCGCTCTTAAAACATTTGTTCATAAAAATAACCATATTTTCCATGGGAGTCCATTTATGTACACTTTTTCGCTGTATCGCCCGTCTCAATCCGCCTCTCGTCAAACACCGACATTTTTTCAACTGAAGTGGTCTGCGTTTCTCTGGGAAAAATCGTTAAAAAATCCTAAAATTCAAAAACCCGAAAACCGTTTTTTAGGCCTAACTCGAAAATTTTTTGAAAATAAACGAAATTTTTAAATTTGGAAAAAATCGGGCTTTCAAAACTCTACAATAAGTCTGCTGGTAACTCCCCGCCCAGATCAAACCCTAATGAGTTATTCAACCGGGACTGAACTGGACAAAGTTGGTACTGAAAAAGTTCACGAACCTACAGCCTTTCCTATTGCAGATAGAGGCCTGGAATTTTTTTTGTTTTTTAGAAAACACTTCAACTTAGCCCCCTCACAGCAGACATTTTTTGATTCGAGTTTCAGAAAAAAAGTTAGGGGCCCTCAAATGCACGAAAAAATGAGAAATCAGCCGCTGGGACTCAGTTGGCCGCGCTGAATTTTTCTCTATAGTTTTCCCGGATGCTCCTCAAAAAGGTTGTAAGACCCTTCCACTACTTTCAGGGCGCTCCCGGCCTTCGGCCGGGAGAAAATGGTTTTAGCAACGAAACTCCTTGTCAATATAACATATATAGTAATAGCGGTGCGTGAACCGTCGGCTATTTAGCTGGGAAAAAGCGCTTCGCGCTTTCGGAGCTTCGCTACCTAGACTGTGAAGCGATTCAAATTGATCGAATTGGTTGGAGAGATTTTTTGAATTTTTAAAAAATTATTAGAGGTTTTTAGTCCACATTGAGGCTCAATTACTAAAAAAGCCAAAAAATGATTATGGATATTTTTAAATAAAAACATTTTTTTGCAAAAGAAAAAAACAAAGGCATTGATGAATTTAATAGATACTTGTCTCAGCAAAAAAAAATTTGCGGCTTCAGAATTATAAACAGAAATAGGAAAAATGGTTGATTTATGAAAAAGATTTAATATGAATTCAAGCACTTTAATTTAAAATTGTTGAAAAATTATTTTTAATTTATGTTTGTTTAAAAACACCAGTGATTATAAAATGTACAACAATGATTATAAAAGGTACAAAAGTGATTGGAAAAGTTATAAGAGTAATTAGAAGAGGTACAAAAGTGATTAGAAAAAGTACAAAAATTGTGAAGAAGAGGTACAACAGTGATGAGAAGAGGTACAACAGTGTGAGAAGAGGTACAACAGTGATTAAAAGAGGCACAACAGTGATGAGAAGATGTACAACAGTGATTAAAAGAGGTACAACTGTGATTAAAAGAGGTTTATTAATTAAAAATAAACTTTGAATTTACAATGATTGAGTATTATTGTATTGAAAATAAATTTTTGACAAATTATAATTAAAAAAACAAATAAATTCTTTAATTTAAACTGTGATTAAAAGAGGAAGAACAGTGATTGAAGAGGTACAAATGTGATTTAAAGAGGAAGAACAGTGATTAGAAGAGGTACAACAGTGTGAGAAGAGGTACAACAGTGATTAAAAGAGGAAGAACAGTGATTAAAAGAGGTACAATAGTGATTAAAAGAGGAAGAACAGTGATTAGAAGAGGTACAAAAGTGATTAAAAGAGGAAGAACAGTGATTGAAGAGGTACAAATGTGATTTAAAGAGGAAGAACAGTGATTAGAAGAGGTACAACTGTGATTAAAAGAGGAAGAACAGTGATTGAAGATTTTGGAAGATTTTTGTCGAAAAAATTTTTTCACTCAAAAAAGGTACAAACCCCCGAGAAGAGGTACAACAGTGATTAAAAGAGGAAGAACAGTGATTAAAGAGGTACAATAGTGATTAAAAGAGGAAGAACAGTGATTAAAAGAGGTACAATAGTGATTAAAAGAGGAAGAACAGTGATTGAAGAGGTACAAATGTGATTTAAAGAGGAAGAACAGTGATTAGAAGAGGTACAAAAGTGATGAGAAGAGGCACAACAGTGATTAAAAGAGGAAGAACAGTGATTAGAAGAGGTACAAATGTGATTTAAAGAGGAAGAACAGTGATTAGAAGAGGTACAACAGTGTGAGAAGAGGTACAACAGTGATTAAAAGAGGAAGAACAGTGATTAAAAGAGGTACAATAGTGATTAAAAGAGGAAGAACAGTGATTAGAAGAGGTACAAAAGTGATGAGAAGAGGTACAACAGTGATGAGAAGAGGTACAACAGTGTGAGAAGAGGTACAACTGTGATTAAAAGAGGTACAATAGTGATTAAAAGAGGAAGAACAGTGATTGAAGAGGTACAAAAGTGATGAGAAGAGGCACAACAGTGATTAAAAGAGGAAGAACAGTGATTAGAAGAGGTACAAATGTGATTTAAAGAGGTACAAAAGTGATAAAAGATACAAAAGTGATTAGAAGAGGTACAAAAGTGATTAGAAGAGGTACAACATGGTTTAAAATTAAATAAATAATGAAAAGTTTTTATATCCAAAAAAATTACCAGTCGATAGAGCTCGAAAAACTGTTGCTTGAAAGTGGTCTCCGTTTTTCTGTGAAAATTCGTTAAAAAATAATAAAATTCAAAAACCCGAAAACCGTTTTTTAGGCCTAGCTCGAAAAATTTTGAAAATTTTCGAAATTTTAAAATTTGGAAAAATCAAGCTCATTATGTTCTACAATAAGTCCGCTGGAGCCCCCTCGCTCAGATCAAACGCTGACGCGGTATTCACCTGGGACTGAAGTGGACAAAGTTGGTACTGAATTTCTCCTATTTTCTGCAGCCCTTCCTACTATAGGTAGAGGCCTGGAATTTTTTTTGACTTTTAGACAACACTTCAACTTAGCCCCCTCTCAGCGGACATTTTTTGATTCGAGTTTTCGAAAAAAAGTTACGAGCCGTCAAACGCACGAAATAATGAGAAATCAGTCCCTGGTACTCAGTTGGCCCTTGGACCGGAAAACCTATATTTTTCCCGGATGCGCCTCAAAAAGTTGTAAGACCCTTCCACCACTTTCAGGGCGCTCCCGGCCTTCGGCCGGGAGAAAATGGTTTTAGCAACGAAACTCCTTGTCAATATAACGTATATAGTAACTAGCGGGTGCGTGAACCGTCGGCTATTTAGCCGGGAAAAAGCGCTTCGCGCTTTGGGAGCTTCGCTACCTAGGCTGTAAAGCGATTCAAATTGATCGAATTGGTTGGAGAGGTTTTTTTGAATTTTTAAAAAATTATTAGAGGCTTTTAGTCCACATCGAGGATCAAGACGGGCGCTTCGCGCCCGTTTTTAAATTTGTTGGCCTTGGACGGGCGCTTCGCGCCCGTTATTCAAATTTTGTTGGCCTTACAGAGATTAGAAGAGGTACAAAAGTGATTAGAAGAGGTACAAAAGTGATTAGAAGAGGTACAAAAGTGATTAGAAGAGGTGTAACTGTGATTAAAAGAGGTACAAAAGTGATTAGAAGAGGTGCAACAGTGATTAGAGCTTAAAAAACTCTACAATTTTGCCCTAAGGAGTTTTTTTCGATAAAACCAACCCCTAACGGTACAAAAGTGATAAAAGAGGTACAAAAGTGATTAGAAGAGGTGCAACAGTGATCAGAAGAGGTACAGAAATTTTTCCGAAAAAAAATACCAGTCGATAGAGCGTACAACTGTATGTTTTGGAGTACAACAGTGATCAGAAGAGGTACAACAGAGATTAGAAGAGGTACAACAGAGATTAGAAGAGGTACAAAATTGTTTACTCGAAAAATTTTCAAAATTTTCGAAAGAGGTACAAAAATTGAATGCAATTTATTATAAATTTTAAAAAATAAATTAATTATTCCTTTTATTAATTAAAAAGAGAATTTTGAAATGTACAATAATTGAATATTTAAATTAATATGAAATTAATTTTTATAAACAATTAAAAAAAATATGAAATTCTTTATTAAAAGATAATTATTATTTTTTACATAAATTCTTTTATTATTAATTTACAACAAATCTTTAAATATAAATTGATACAACAGTGATTAGTAAATTCATTAAATTAAAATGAAAATATTTTTAACAAATTTAATTAAAAAAATACATGAAATTCTATCAATTAAAAAAATAATTAATTTAAACTTATAAAATTTATTTATCAAAAAAAAAATTAAATTAAATATAATTTTTATTTATTAACTCAACAAAATATTTTAAATTAATTAAAATCATTGAAAATAACGTAAACACCGACATTTTTATAATGTTACACCGTCCGGTTAAAATCCCCGGATGAACTGTAAATATGGAAAGGCTGGTGAATATAATAATTTTATAAAATAGTCCGAAAAAGATTCGGACTTATTTTAAAAATAAATTTGTAACATTTTTAAATTAAAAAAAATTTACTGCATTCCACATTGAAATTTCTTCACGGATTTGCAATTCGTCGCGTTCCAAAATTTCCTGTCCACCCCCTTTGGTCCCGAATCAAAATCCATCCGATTTGATCAAAGTGTCGGCATTTTCGTCAATGTAAAATAAACAATAAAATTTATATTATAGAGAAAAAAATTGCGGATTTTTGTAATATTTTACTTTTCTCAAATAGCTTTTCAGAAGGCAGTTACGAATTTTTTTCTGAAAAATCTAAAATTTCCAGAATTTCTGGAATAACTTTTTTCATATTGATGTTAGAAAACATAAATAAATCCCATAAAATTCTCCTGATTTTTCTCTATTTTTAAAGCTTTATTTGCTCAAAATTGGTCAACCCTTAGGCTAGATATGAATTTTTCAATATTCGCCCAAAATCCCGAGGGCCAAAAAATTGGAAAATATTTTCGAATTTTTAAAAAATTCTAAAATTTCCGAAACTTAAAATAAACATCATATTAAATTTGAACAAAAGTTGAGGCCGAGTTGGGATGGGCAAAATGGGAAAATGTCCATTCAAAATTTCATTACATACAATGATGAAAATGTTTAAAAAAAAATTACTAAAAAAGCCAAAAAATGATTATGGATATTTTTAAATAAAAACATTTTTTTGCAAAAGAAAAAAACAAAGGCATTGATGAATTTAATAGATACTTGTCTCAGCAAAAAAAAATTTGCGGCTTCAGAATTATAAACAGAAATAGGAAAAATGGTTGATTTATGAAAAAGATTTAATATGAATTCAAGCACTTTAATTTAAAATTGTTGAAAAATTATTTTTAATTTATGTTTGTTTAAAAACACCAGTGATTATAAAATGTACAACAATGATTATAAAAGGTACAAAAGTGATTGGAAAAGTTATAAGAGTAATTAGAAGAGGTACAAAAGTGATTAGAAAAAGTACAAAAATTGTGAAATGGTACAACCATGGTTAACAGGGTAAAATCATGATTTCAAAATTAAATAAATAAGGAAATGGTTTATGAAAAAATATAATTAAAAAAAATGTATTAATAATTTTTAAAAAATTATTAAAAAATGCTTTCTTTTATTAATTAAAAATAAACTTTGAATTTACAATGATTGAGTATTATTGTATTGAAAATAAATTTTTGACAAATTATAATTAAAAAAACAAATAAATTCTTTAATTTAAAAATAAAAAATAATTAATTTTAAATTAATACATTTATTTACCAAAATTATTTACTTCAAATTAAAAATTGTAAGACCCTTCCACTACTTTCAGGGCGCTCCCGGCCTTCGGCCGGGAGAAAATGGTTTTAGCAACGAAACTCCTTGTCAATATAACATATATATTAATTCGAACTGTGTGCTTACATGTTTCTTGGGTGCTCAGAATCCCCAATCACACAGGGATTCTGAGGTCTTAACGATGTCAAAAGTAAAATGTGATCACGTATTCGTGATCAGCGTCATAAACTACCCCTAAAGACATGTTTTTGGAAGATTTTTGTCGAAAAAATTTTTTCACTCAAAAATCCTGGTCACCCCCCTTTGGTCCCGAATCACAAAATCACTTTTATTTTTATATCTTTTTTAAAAATGTGATAAAAATGTAAAATTAAAATTTATATTATAGAGAAAAAAAATTGCGGATTTTTGTA
>CP049708.1:14673492-14688917 GCA_004148225.2 Heterodera glycines | reverse complement strand
TCATCACGCCCTTCACGAGACATTGACGTGTCTTCCGGCGTTAAAACTTCTCGGTTTGCAGGGCTCATGCTGTCTGTGTAGTTGTCGTTACAAATTTCTGTGAAAATACGACCAAGCCAATCTGGTTCGTTTGGACCATCCTCCATTTCGCATAATTCAAGAGGATAGAAGCGATCCTCTTGTCCTTCCGGAAAGCTCTCAACAGCACAGTGGAGGAAAGGATGTCGGAGTTTAATGCGGTGACGGACGTAGAAATGTGCGGCCACATTAACATTGAAAGGACGACCCAGACGTCCATAAGCCATAGTTATAGCAGCTCCTTGTGCTGTAATTCCCCCCAAAGCAAAGCTTTTGGTGTATCCATTTCTGTCTTTGTATGTTGTTTTAACACGGTGTCCTGTCAGCGCTTTCACCACCGTTTCACAATCGGAAGGATGATTAAGCCGATCACGGAGCTCGCTGACACGGCAGTTTAAAATTTTGGCGATTTTTTCCGTAAGAAGCACCATTTTGAGAATTTGGAAGCTACAATTTTGGAAAAATTAACGAAAGGAAGAGTGCAATTTATAGAGGAAAAATGCAATATTAATGAGATGAAGACAACAAAATGAAAAAATTAAGCAAGTATAAATGCTATTTATAATGATTTCGAATGAGCCAAATTTATTTTATGGGTTAAATAAACATTGAAAGGTATAAAATGCAAAATTTTTAGTTCTTTGTATTATTATTCTTCCATTTTCCTAAAAATGTCCACATCCTCTAATAAAAATTATTTACCAAAAAACCAATGCCCAAATTGTGATGGTAATTGCAATTTTTTCAATACTGTACAAATTTTTTTTTCAAATTTTAGATGATGAAGTTGACACTGACCCTTCACCCGAAGAAGTTGAGAAATGGACGCCGGAACAAGTGATTGAGTGGGACCAGCGTTGCTACGGGAAAATGCCAGCTGAAGAAGAGCTTTGGCAAGAATTCCTCGACAAAGGAGAGGCAAATGTCAGTAAATAAAATTTTTGATCCATTTTTTAAATTATTTCTTTAGGTTCTGCGTGAGTTCTTTGGCGGAAAAGGGGCGCTTGAAGTTGAGAAGAGCCTTCGAGAATACGCGAAGAAAAAGGAACGCCGAGACGCAATTTTGATTGAGAAAAGAAATGAATACAAAAAAATGATGGAAAAAAAGGATAAAAATTGAGTGTTCGAATTTCACCATCCGCTATATCAATGGCTTTTATTTTATTCAATAAATTTTCATTTTTAATACTCGAAATAAATAGGTTAAACAAACAAAAATGGGTATAAAATTTGAAAAAAACTGGGATATTTTTTCATTTAAATAAAAATAACTCTTAAAATAATCCATTCACCTGAAATAATGGCCGAAAATCAGAATGAGCAAAAGATGAATGAACAACAAGATGAACCAGCTAAAACCCCACGAAACATCCAATCATGGAAACTTTTCCGCCCAAAATATATGCTAACTTTTCGTTTTTGCGACGGTAATTAACTAATAATTTTAAAACATTAAAATTTTTTTTAAATTTTAGCATGTCTTTCGTGCTTATGGAACAATACAAACAAATATTCAACCAATGGCGAGCGAACCGTTGTCAGCTTTGAATTGTGTGAGAAGTGCACGACCGACAACTGTCGTGCAACCGATATTCTTGCTCCATTCAAGCCAAAGAAATAGACCAAGTGATGGAAGTCGAAAATACGATCTTTGATTTTTAATAATAATGATAAGTTCGATAATTATAATGATAAATTCGGTATTTCAATATTTGTAATGATAATTTCAATAATTATAATGATAATTTTGATATTAATTGTATGCAGCTAATTGATAAATGTTTTTTTTTTAAAATCTTTTTTATTTGGTCAGGACCAAGTACGGCGAGTAATGGTGGTGACGATGAACGTGAAAACGGTGAGATGAACCCTGGCAAAATTTTGTTTTGTTTGCATAGCAACAAAAAATGCCGAGCGCGGAAGCAATTTGACCTTTTGCTCATTCCTTACTTGATTTAACGGCTCCGCACTGCAAGGGATGTGCTTATTCATTGCCTTGTTGGGGGAGCACCAGCACCATCTGTTGCTTCAGCAAGCGCAGCAGCAGCAGCAACGGGAAGAACGCGAAAGACAACAGCCCTAAATGCACAAGGAGAAATATGAGATGTGGCGTAAAATGTTATGGACTGTTGGTGGGCGGGATTAAGATCTTCATTTATTCTGTGAGCCCCTTTTGGCATCTTCCTTTTTCCCTTTTTTTTACCTGCTTTATATTTTTTATTTTTTTTTAGCAATTAAATTAATTCTGAAAACATGGACTCGGCGGCAGATTCCATTCGACAGCTACAACGTGCAGTGCGCGAACAGCAGCAGATGATCTTTTTGCTGAGAAGTCAGATCGTTGATCAGAGAGCAGTGTTGCTTCAGAATATGACGCGGATTGAATCAACGGAGGGGTACTTGGCCAATGTAAGTTCAATTTTCAAACAAGTATTTAAAACTAATTAATTTCGCTTATTTTTATAAATAATCATTTGATTATTTCAGTCTCGCGGGAACCAGAGATTCAGCCCGAGATACTCTCCCATGGCGGGAGTGGAGCTTTCGCTGCTCGGCCGTCGACTTGAGGAACGAGAACGCCGACAACAGTCTCGTTTGGGTAGGCTGTAATTTTTTTATTGAAATAACAAATAATTCAAGTGCAAGTGGAGAATAATAATAATGCTGCGGGTCCAAGTGATGGAAATGTTCGGCCCATACCAAATGAAAACCGTAAACTAGGAAATTTTTGTTTAATAAATTTCGATTTTTTTTTGAAGAGCAGCTGACTCCGCTAAGTTCACGTTCGGGAAACAATGGGGCTCTGCAAAATCGTACTAATGGTGTGCTAATTTTGAAAAAAAAAACTGAAATTATTTTTGTTTGTTTTTTTTTAGAGAGCAATGTGGCTGGACCAAGTACGGCGAGTAATGGTGGTGACGATGAACGTGAAAACGGTGAGATGAACCCTTAATAATTTGAATCAAATAAATGAATTTTTGACAGGCCCCGTTCTAAGCGCTGTGATTGAAGGCCACATGAACCGTTCGCGGATGCGTCTAATTCGGGACGAGATGGTTCATCGTGCTGTGCAGCAGCAACTTGAACACCAGCACCATCTGTTGCTTCAGCAAGCGCAGCAGCAGCAGCAACGGGAAGAACGCGAAAGACAACAGCACTTTGATCAACAAATGGAAGAAGCAGAGCTTCTTCACGAACAACTGCAGGCAGCAGAGCAGGAAAACGACGAGAACATCGAACCACAGCCCCCTCAGCAGCAGCCGCAACCTCAACCGCTGATTCGTCATCAGCAGCTGCAGTTCGAACGTAATGTTCGACTGCAGCTGCGCGAGTCGCAGCGATTTGAAAGGGGAGTTGCCTCGTCAGTGCTCGTTCCGCCAGCCCAGCTCTATTGGGAGACCGAATGCATCATCTGCACCAGCAACCGCGCACACTTCTACAGCCGTAATTGCGGACACATCTACCTGTGCTCGACATGTGCGGTGAACGCGGTGATCCACAAGGTCGCGACTTGTATGCTGTGCCGTGTCCGAATTGATGGAATTTATCCATTTGTACGATGATTGATTGATGTATTTGATAACTCTCGAACACCCTTTATCATTTTGTCCATCCTATCATTATCCTATTATCACAATTTTTAAACGATCATTGATTGCCACTTGGCATTTGCAATTCTCACTCATTATTTAAACTCATCCAACCAATCCAATAAACCTTATTAATTGAAAAATAAATAAACATCAATTCGTTATGCATTTATAAGAGGGGGGACGGGAATGAATGAATGAATGAATTTTAGAAAAATTTAGTGTCCATAAGCACGGGGTTGGGCACTAGCACCGTATCCAACCCTTCGCCTTAATGCGTAGGTCGGAGGCCGCAAGCCGCGACCAGGCACTAGCACACCAACCCCAAGCACGGGTTGGGCACTAGCACCGTATCCAACCATT
The DNA here is from genome assembly GCA_004148225.2 of Heterodera glycines. NCBI lineage: Eukaryota > Metazoa > Nematoda > Chromadorea > Rhabditida > Heteroderidae > Heterodera > Heterodera glycines. The sequence goes on along the minus strand of CP049708.1, from coordinate 14,684,886 downwards.
CGCCTTAATGCGTAGGCCGGAGGCCACAAGCCGTGACCAGGCACTAGCACACCAACCCCAAGCACGGGGTTGGGCACTAGCACCGTGTCCAACCTTTCACCGCAAAAGCGTAAGGCCGGAGGCCACAAGCCGCGACCAGGCACTAGCACACCAACCCCAAGCACGGGGTTGGGCACTAGCACCGTGTCCAACCTTTCACCGCAAAAGCGTAAGGCCGGAGGCAAAAAAGAAAAAAAAACAAAAACAAAACAAAAAATTAAAGGCAAATGATGGGGCACGGTCGGTGGCCCTTTCACCGCAAAAGCGTAAGGCCGGAGGCCACAAGCCGCGACCAGGCACTAGCGCACCAGCCCCAAGCACAGGGCTGAGCACTAGCAAGAGATGGAGCGGTTCACCGCAAAAATGATGACTTTTTCTTCTTTGCGAGAAATGGGGGAGAGAAACGAGGGGAAATGGACATGGAAAGCATGGTAGTGAAAATGAAATATAAATTTAAAAATTAAAATTATTAAACAAAGGAGGGGTCAGTCGCCAGCACCACAATGAGCAAGAGCACGAATCGCACCAATCGGAGCAGTGGAAAAAGAAAGCGAGAGAAAGCGAGAGAGGCGAAGAATAATTCAGTGCTGTACGATTTTTATTTAAATATTTTTTTTTTATAAATAATTTTAAAAAAAAACTTTTTAGATTTTTAAAAAAATGTTGTGCAAATGCGGCGAATGCTTCGAATGCGAAGATGAAAAGCGCCGCCTCAAGCGCAATCGGGAGCTCAATACCCGCAAAGAGCAAATTAAGAACTGCACAGGCAATCATCTAGCACCGGCTATGATGGAACTCAAACGCCGGAATATGGAACTGTTTAAAAAGGCTTATAGGCCGGTGAAGGGCGTCATCAATAAAATAACCGGGGGTGAGTTTAAAAAAGAAATTGAAAAAAAAAAAAATTTTTTTTTAGGCCCTTGGAATGTAGAATGTGAGGTCTGCCATGAGACCTTCACATACTTCATGGTGGAGTGGGAAAACTCCCGGACCGACTTCTCGTGGGGTCCCGGGAGGACCATGGTCGAAGCGGATAACATAGTAAAAATTTTTGAATTTTTTTTCCAGTTAAAAAATAATTTTAGAATCAGAAAGAAATTTTGGCTCACTATGTAGGCCAAAATGATCTACTCCAGAATGAAGTGGACTATTATCAGAATCTTGGTAATAATAAAATGACCCCCCCACACACACCGTCCACTCAATAATATTGAGCGCAAAAAAAATGCCCCCCTTCACTAATCCCCCCCGCCGCCAACGTTCACTGACCAGCAGCAGCCAACGACGCCAAACGTTATCGAATTAAAATTTATGTAATATCGATGCCATCGAAATGTATAAATTTTTATTAGAAAATTACAGTTTAAATATGAAAAAATTTTATTAAAATTACAGTATAATGAGGAAAAAATGTGGTAAAAATTCCACCCCCACACCCACCGGTTTAAAAAAAATTTTTAATACAGTAACCCGAAAAAAAATGCGGTAAAATTTTGCGCGAAAACGGTCCCGGACACCTGCCGGTTAAATTTAAAAATTAAAATTATTAAACAAAGGAGGGGTCAGTCGCCAGCACCACAATGAGCAAGAGCACGAATCGCACCAATCGGAGCAGTGGAAAAAGAAAGCGAGAGAAAGCGAGAGAGGCGAAGAAGCTTAGAGGGTTGGAGGAGGAGGAGAGGGAAAAAATGCAGGAGACGCCAAAAACAAGCCGACCGAGGCGCGGGCGTGATGGACAGGGAACGAGCATGGGGACGGGAGGGTGAAGGGGGAAGAATTGCATTTTTTGAAAAGGGGGAATTTTCAAAAAAATGTTTTTGAAATCGATCAAAAATCATCTGTTAATTTTTTTTTTATGTTGAGTAAAAATTTCAAAAATTAAAGTGCAAAAAAAAAAGAGATTAAAAAATAAGCTATGAAAGGATTACATAAAAATATAAATCGGCTGGGAATTGAAAAGAATTTAAAATATTATTAAGCTGGGAATGTAAAAGTTTTTTAAAAACGGCTGGTAATTGAAAAGAATTAAAATAAATTAAAAAAGGGGTTGTTGGGAAAATACGTTAGTAAAGTTTAATTACAAAAAATCAATTTGAGACGCTAAAAATTGTTGTTGAGTTTTGGCTGTATGAGTCCACTCTACGGCACATTGCGCTGTGATAACCTATTTAGGTATACATAAACTGTTTGTATTCCATTGTATTAGTAGAGATGTATATATGTATGCATGGTTGTATAAATTCACTCAGTAAGTTGTTGACCAAATTTTGTTTTGGAGGGCATGACCGCATTTTGGGTAATCCTTTGGAATTGGTGTCCCGACGGAAAAAAAGAATAAAATTCTCTGTACTTTTTCGAGGTTTAAAATAGGGTTGCGACCCCGATTCCCGAAATATCGATGCCATCGAAATGGTTAACCCCGACGCTTCAAATTACAGTTTAAATATGAAAAAATTTTATTAAAATTACAGTATACCCCCCTGAGAATGGCATTTTTATGGGAGAAAAAGCAAAAAATATATACAAATTTTGAATTTTTTAAAATCATATTAACAAATTTTTATAAAATTTGCTTTGCAAACGTGGGGTCCACTGCGTTTCGGCGCTCGCGTTTCGGTGCCAAAAAATTATAAAAATTCAAATACTTGTAAAAATAGTCCAAAATCTCTAAATTTGGTCCTTTTTTAGACAAAATCTGTTAACAAATAGCATTAAAATTAGAAAAAACCGCTCCCGGAAATTTTTTTTTACCGGTCTCTAGTTAAAATCAACAAAAAATTATAAAAATTCAAAACTTTTAAATCAACAAATCAAAAAAACCTATCGCTTTATCAATATATAAAAAGACAATAAATAAATACGTAACAAAAAGCTAAATTTTCAAGGATTCATTGATAATTGTGGGAAATGTCTCTAAGAACTTCCAAAATAATGAAATTGATTGGACTGGAGATTGGGTGGAAGATAATCATGATTATTCAACGGAATGTAATTTCGAACCATGTTCAGAATTCGTCAATCTGCTGCCAAATATTTTCCTCGCCTTTTCAGGTGACAATCCAGCGATCGCAGAATTGTATTTGTGGTCGGCGATTTTCTGTTCACGTCGAAGAACATCAATGAAATCCCACAATGATTGATGACGACAATTGAACGCGCCCTGCAAACGGTGGTGTTCCGCTTCTGCGTTGTTGTTCTTCCTCGCATCTCCACCATCCAATGTCCATTGGTAGATGTTCCACTAGTCCGGTCGGAACAACGGTTGCGACCATGTGCCATCGGGACGAGTACGCCCAACATAATTGTCCAAAAGCCTAAAAAATTATTCAAAAAATAAAAAGTAGTAGTTACTAGTGCAGATTTTCGCCCTTAATTTTCAGCCCCGCCATTTCAGTCCCAGCGGAAAGGGACATTTCAGTACCAGATTTAAACCTTTAAAAAACACCTATAATAAATATATCCAATCCCAGAAGAGGTAAATAATTGAAAAAACATCTGTTAAATAAACAAAAAATCTATTACAATTAATTTTTATTAATTTTATTTTAGTTATTTTTATAATTAATTTTTCCTATTATTTATACCTTTTTTGTAAAATAATTTATTTTATATTTATATTTAAATTTATTAATTTTTATAAAATTTGCTTTGCAAACGTGGTGTCCACTGCGTTTCGGCGCTCGCGTTTCGGTGCCAAAAAAATTATAAAAATTCAAATACTTGTAAAAATAGTCCAAAATCTCTAAATTTGGTCCTTTTTTAGACAAAATCTGTTAACAAATAGCATTAAAATTAGAAAAACCGCTCCCGGAAATTTTTTTTTACCGGTCTCTAGTTAAAATCAACAAAAAATTATAAAAATTCAAAACTTGCAATTGCTTATTGTTACACTTAAAGAAGGCTGTGCAGAAATCTTTAAAGGCTATAATGAGCCATAAACACTTGAAATTTTGTGTAGTCTTATGTGCCGTTTCTCCCAAAAAATCTAATTATCCTCGTCGCATAGGGCTCAACATACACGAAAATTTAATTAAAATAGGCCATTTCGCTAACGAGAGAGGGTATAAATAGCAAGCCTTTTCCAGCCAAAAGCCCATTTCTTCCATTCATTTGGAAATTCTGCAAACATCCTACTGCGCGTAGCTCCTCTTACAGCATTTACTTCACAGCTCTGCTTACTATTTAAACCTATTACAATACTTGCATCACAAATATCTTATAAGACATATTTTAAAATAATATAATTCATTTATCTCATAAATAATTAATTCTCATTAAAAAATTAAATTTCCTTTCTTAATTCATAAATATAAAATTACTCTCAATATAACAAAATGAAGAGAGCTTCAAACACTCAATCTTCCCCTTCCCCCAAAAAATCTCAAACCAATAAATGCATTCGTAAAATTGACCAATTTACTTCCAAAAGTCTTAAACATCATTTTATCCTAATTTTCAGCCCCGCCATTTCAGTCCCAGTGGAAAGGGACGTTTCAGTACCAAATTTAAACCTTTAAAAAACACCTATTAATAAATATATCCAATCCCAGAAGAGGTAAATAATTGAAAAAACATCTGTTAAATAAACAAAAAATCTATTACAATTAATTTTTATTAATTTTATTTTAGTTATTTTTATAATTAATTTTTCCTATTATTTATACCTTTTTTGTAAAATAATTTATTTTATATTTATATTTAAATTTTATTTTAATCATCTAATTTCATTTAAACCTTGATGTATGCATAACATTGTTCCTATGTAAGGAAGGTAAAAGCATAAACACTTACCCAAAGATTTAATTATATTTTGCACAATCTGGGTCTCAAAATGGATCGCTTTTAATTGCATTTGGTTGCTCCTAGATGAATGCGTAAATAATTAAGATTTACTTTTGTCCATTCTAAGGTAACAAGGGTTTAATTAAATTATTTTTAATATATTTATGTGCAATTGCTTATTGTTACACTTAAAGAAGGCTGTGCAGAAATCTTTAAAGGCTATAATGAGCCATAAACACTTGAAATTTTGTGTAGTCTTATGTGCCGTTTCTCCCAAAAAATCTAATTATCCTCGTCGCATAGGGCTCAACATACACGAAAATTTAATTAAAATAGGCCATTTCGCTAACGAGAGAGGGTATAAATAGCAAGCCTTTTCCAGCCAAAAGCCCATTTCTTCCATTCATTTGGAAATTCTGCAAACATCCTACTGCGCGTAGCTCCTCTTACAGCATTTACTTCACAGCTCTGCTTACTATTTAAACCTATTACAATACTTGCATCACAAATATCTTATAAGACATATTTTAAAATAATATAATTCATTTATCTCATAAATAATTAATTCTCATTAAAAAATTAAATTTCCTTTCTTAATTCATAAATATAAAATTACTCTCAATATAACAAAATGAAGACAAGGATGCTATGAACGTCACCTACACAAGGATCTATGCACCAAATTTCAGCGATGCGAAGATGTGGGGTAATTTATAACGTAAAGTATCACGGAAGGTCACCAATGCGGGGAAAAGTTTTGTCGACTTTGCACAAAAGTGTGCTGATCCTCTTACCGAATTCCGTTCATGTGTACACCAAGCTGTTGAAGAGGCCATTCAGAATGCTTATAATACACTTGGAGGAGCAAATAAAGTAGGTGTAATTATTTCTTCGGAGCTTTTAGACCAGGGTGACATCATCATGCCTATAACTCCAATTACATCAAATGTCGTCGATGCTGTATTTAATCAATTTTGCAAAGTGGAGCAGAGCAAAGCTAAACACGTCAATTTTTACGGTGCCCCATTTGTTATAACCGTAACTGTCCTGAACACTGATGGTCTACCCCGTCGACGAACGACCAAAGGAAGTGCTCCGACCAGTCTCTCATCACAATCCCACATCTTCAAAATTAACAACAACGACAACTATTGCCTCTTTTATGCTCTGGAATTAATGCGCTTCTACTCTTTGTATAAACGCGGAATTATATCCGAAAAACGATGGAGATGGATGAACAATAACCAAACTACTGTTCTTCGTCAAAAAGTACTACTTTTACTCCGCGATGCCGGGATTCCGACAACTGGACCGGAATACGATGCCGAAATTACCATACTTCGCGACAGCTACAACCTAATGCCCATCAAATTATCTGGTCTCATCAAATCCTTCGGTCTCAAAATACAAGTAAATAAAAATTTTAAGTATTTTCGTAATTTTAATTTTTAGGATAAACAATATTTTCCCCACATGTTCAACAAAGCATCAAACTACGACAACTTTCTCTCCCATCTACCTCCTTGCGAATATTATTGTCCCGATCAAATGAAAGTCCCAGACCAACAGAAATTTAACATTGGTACAAAAATAACTACTTTAAACCTTTTAACCTTAAGGAAAAACTTCCTGAATATTGTTGTAATGACGTACAAATCCTTACCCATGCCCTCGTCGAATTACGCCGGGAATTCAAGCAACTCACCAAACGGGACGGAAAACACGGGGAATCGACATTCTTTGGCAAGCCATGACATATCGCCAGCGCCTGCGTCAAAACTTGCACTCAACATTTGAAACCAACTCGCTTGCCATCGTCCCCGAAAAGGCTACACAATGCGGGGAAAAGTTTTGTCGACTTTGCAAGCAATTCCATGTAAAAGAGGATGATGAGGATAATCCGTGCAGTAGCTGTTTTATCCAACCCCTAAAACCCCATAAACTTAAACCATACAGGATCATCGCTTATGATTTTGAAGCGACACAGGATAAAAAAGTAGGTAATAAATTCGAACACGAGGTAAACTTTGCAGCGGCTACCATTATTTGTACCGATTGCATCAATGGAAATTGGAAGGACTCACTTAAAGGATCCTCTTGCAAAATTTGTGGACCCCACCGCACAATCACCTTCGCACCATTCGACTTCTCAAACACGATAGTGGACCAAAAAGTCACCACTAGGCACCCGCTGCGCGACTTTGTCCAATGGCTTCTTTAATATTTTGACAATTGGAAGGACCAGTTGCAATAAAACACTTTGGGGGCCGCTACGACATGACCATGGTTATCAACGAAGTCTGCACACAGCGAAACCAGGCCAAAAAATCAGCTACAAGGACTTCACCAGCCTCTACCCGTTTACCAATCAAACAAGGAAACCGGCTCTATGAACTGAGAATCAATCAAAATGAACACGGGCCTTTAACCATACTTCGCGACAGCTACAACCTAATGCCCATCAAATTATCTGGACTAATCAAATCCTTCGGTCTCAAAATACAAGTAAATAAAAATTTTAAGTATTTTCGTAATTTTAATTTTAGGATAAACAATATTTTCCCCACATGTTCAACAAAGCATCAAACTACGACAACTTTCTCTCCCATCTACCTCCTTGCGAATATTATTGTCCCGATCAAATGAAAGTCCCAGACCAACAGAAATTTAACGATTGGTACAAAAATAACTACTTTAAACCTTTTAACCTTAAGGAAAAACTTCCTGAATATTGTTGTAATGACGTACAAATCCTTACCCATGCCCTCGTCGAATTACGCCGGGAATTCAAGCAACTCACCAAACGGGACGGAAAACACGGGGGAATCGACATTCTTTGGCAAGCCATGACAATCGCCAGCGCTTCTGACAAGAAAAGATGAAGTCGGAGCCTGGAAGCGGTACATCGCCAAACTTTGCCTCAACTCACTCTGGGGCCGCTTCTCCATGCGGAACCTCCTCTCCAAAGCAATAATTGACAACGACGAAAGCCTAATTCATCAGTATACAGAAGACAAAAAGATTGAGCTAATCGACTTGGAAATGATGGATGAGGACAACGACGTTTCATGCTCACTTACACCAAAGGAGGAGTTTGTCGAAAAATAAATACTCAAATGTCGTCATTTCCCTCTTCACTACATCAATGGCACGACTCTACCTCTACGAAGCTCTTAAAAAAGTGGCCGACACTCCCGGATGTGAAATTCTCTTTTTAGACACGACAGCATCATCTACGTTCACCCAGGAAACGACCCACTCCAAGGAAAGGGACACCTCGGTGAGCTGACGACGAAAAACCGACCACGAACATTTTGGAGTTCATCAGTGCTGGCTGCAAAAACTACGGGCTGAAACTTCAACGGAAAGACAATGGTGAAGTAGAACCGACTTAAAATAAGGGGTTCACTCTCGACGAACAACGGTACAAAAAATACATACGACACTGTAAAAGACCAAATTTTGCGTTATGGTTCCGATGACCCCGCTGACCCCATATTGTTACATATCCCCATTTTATTCGCCCCAATCTTATCCAAGGCAAAGTGTTTACTCATTCCCTCACAAAGCATTATCAACCCATATTCACAAAAGGTATTATTAATGATATTCCAAGTCCTCGAATTTGGTTATCGCAATGATAAGTATAATTTTTCTGTATATTAGTTTTCTTATTGTTCCCTTCTTTTATAAAACCCATGTGGGACGGAATGACCCCTGGTTGATCCTCTCTAACACTCCAGGCCATCCATCTGAGATGAAGGTGGACGAGCTGTTCATTATTGTAATGCGCAGCCTGGTGAGTGAGTGTTTGGATTGGGGACCGAAGGGTGAAGCCGTTCCCTGGGTGTATTTGCTCACTTTTAAGGGAACTCTAAAATTCTGATATGCCTTCAAATCTATCAAAAGAGTCTTTCATTTCTACCATTTCTCTTTATTTTCTATTTTACACTTGTTTTTTCATTTGAATATTTATTCAGAAATAAAATTGAAAAAATGTGTCATTACTAATATAAATTAACCAAACAAAAAGGTATTTAAGGAGAAAAATAGTCACGTGTCTCCAACTCCAATCTTCATCTAGAATGTCTTCACTTCTTCAAAGAAGACTCTCCAATCTGTAGTGGAGCAAGTAACAACAAGACGCAGAAATAAAAAGCAGTGAGAAACCACTAAAACAGAATGAGTTGGAAAAGAGTGAACGGAAATCAACCCACACCGTATATAACTTGCTTGACCACCAACGATCCTTTTGGAAATTGGCCCGGCCAAAGTTTGCAGTGATCAACTTTCTCTGCCCAGGGTGTCGTCGAATCAACTATAAGCACAAGGACCAGTTCAAGTTGATGGGAGAAGATGAGTTCCACTTTACCCAAGTGATGTGTCCGGGTTGCGTAAAGTACAATATGATGCAGACTGATATCTATAACAAACACACAAAGAACCCCCACTAATTGCACTGTCCTGAACACTGATGGTCTACCCCGTCGACGAACGACGATGATTGATGAAAAATTTTTTCACTTGAACGATTTGAAATTAAAATTGCCTTTTGGTATGGTAATTAGTGGACCATCCAGTAGCGGTAAAACAACATTTTTACTAAAATTTTTGAGAGAAAGAGATGATTAATTAGCCCACACCCAAAATCAGTGCTCTATTGTTATGGTCAATGTACTACTTTTACTCCGCGATGCCGGGATTCCGACAACTGAACCGGAATACGATGCCGAAATATACATCCATCAAGTGCAGGGATTGTGGAGCACAAAATATAGATGACCTTTTAACAATAATTGATGAGAAAAGCCTATCCGAATTATTCATTAAAAAAGCCACCATTTGAATATGGGTGTGATTTTCATAACCCAAAATTTATTTGAAAAAAAGATGAAGGTAGCCGAATTAATTCACAATATATTGTTTAATGTCGCGCCGAATGCCGCACTTCAAATACGTAATTTGGGTGTTCAACTGTTTCCAAAAAATCTTTCATTTTTCCTAAGTGCCTATAAAGATGCAACCGCATCACCGTATGGATATTTATTCTTGGATTTACACCCAGCTTCGAGCCCTTTACTGAGAATACGGACAAAAATATTTAAAGAAGATGAAGAAAAAGCATTGTATATTCAAAATGATCTACACAAGGATCTATGCACCAAATTTCAGCGATGCGAGGACTGTGGGGTAATTTATAATGTAAAGTATCACGGTAAAACAGGTCACCAATGCGGCGAAAAGTTTTGTCGACTTTGCAAGCAATTCCATGTAGTTATAATATATTAAAGGGGTACTTCCCGCTCACGAAGAGACAAAAATATAGACTCCCACCATACGCAAATTTTGTAAGAAAATTAGGAAGAGTTAGAACTGAGAAGGGTGCAAAGAAAGTTTTTCAACAAAACGGTGGTGGTTTTTTCGTTAATTTGGCTCCATTACTATTACCAGTATTAATTGCCGCCTTAAAATATGGAGAATAAATTTATTCTTGTTCCTTCCGACTTGTACAAAAATTTATTAAAGCTTCGCACCATTCGACTTCTCAAACAAAATGCTAAAAATAAATGTTCATCACTTTTGAAGCAGAGAAAATTAGACGCTACCTTTTCGACCACAACAAAAAATTTCCCACAGTTGCCTTTGCACACTTTGGGGGCCGCTACGACATGACCATGGTTATCAACGAAGTCATTTCGCAAGGTAAAAATTTATTAAATATTTAATTAATTTTTATCAATCAAGGTATTCATAACCCTGATATTATCAAACAAGGAAACCGGCTCTATGAACTGAGAATCAATCAAAATGAACACGGGCCTTTAACCATACTTCGCGACAGCTACAACCTAATGCCCATCAAATTATCTGGACTAATCAAATCCTTCGGTCTCAAAATACAAGTAAATAAAAATTTTAAGTATTTTCGTAATTTTAATTTTAGGATAAACAATATTTTCCCCACATGTTCAACAAAGCATCAAACTACGACAACTTTCTCTCCCATCTACCTCCTTGCGAATATTATTGTCCCGATCAAATGAAAGTCCCAGACCAACAGAAATTAGCGAATATTGAGACGGTCACCCGAGAATGCTCCATCTTAAGGAAAAACTTCCTGAATATTGTTGTAATGACGTACAAATCCTTACCCATGCCCTCGTCGAATTACGCCGGGAATTCAAGCAACTCACCAAACGGGACGGAAAACACGGGGGAATCGACATTCTTTGGCAAGCCATGACAATCGCCAGCGCGTGCGTCAAGAACTTTGCACTCAATCATCTGAAACCCAACTCGCTTGCCATCGTCCCCGAAAAGGGCTATACACCTCAACAGAACCAAAGTGCCCTTGCCATCAAATACCTGGATTGGTACGCCCACATAAACAACATCAATATACAGACGGCTCATTCCCGCTACGGTGAATATGTCTTTAAGCGAGAAGGACAGGTTTATCAAGTGGACGGTTATATAAAAGGGACCAATGGGGAAAGGGATAAAATTATTGAGGTAAATGGATGTTTATGGCATGGATGTGAGGAGTGTTTCTGCACCCGTAAAGTCGAAGAA
>CP049708.1:14644887-14673392 GCA_004148225.2 Heterodera glycines | reverse complement strand
AGGCAACAAAAAGTATGACGATCAGTGCGATGCAGAACCAGCTAAGTTGGAACTGTCGATGGCGTGCTCCTTCAAATACCAAAACCTGAAATAAATAAACTGTTTTTTGAATTTTAAAAATTGTTTTACATTTTCGAAATGGTAATGTTGCTGCTGTCTTCGCGATTGTCGTTTGTAGATTGGTAAAATTGTCGATTGGCGAGCCATTGGAAGAATTTGCAGAAAAAATGTAAAAAGAAATGAATGAGAAGGGCATTCTCGTCGTCGTTGACGTCATATGTTTGCTCTTCTCCGTTCGCGTCTCGATCTACTCACAATATTTATTACGCTGATAAGAAAAAGGGGCCATCTCAAAAAATTATGCAAATTATATAAAGCTAAAAAAGGATGAACGGTCCGGTATATAAATGGGGACAAACAAATTTAGTTTCATTTTGATCAGATTTTCAAAAAAAAATATGAGTATCAACCTCCACGACAAAAAGTCGCTCATGGACAACATTTTGCCGGTGGTTGAGATAAATCAAACCAACAACGGCATTACGGTTAGCAGTGAACGAATTGCGATACCACGAACGGTTCAATTCGATATTCTTGGCAAATGTCGAGAATGTAAGGCAACCGAATGTGAGACGGAATGGTGCGTTTCCAAGGAAGGCGTTACCATTTGGTGCACACGCTTCAAAATTAGCCCCCGTTTTGTGCCATTTGATGTGATCTACGATTTGCCTGGTTACACATTTTTCAAGGTTTGTTTCTGTGTGTGTTTTTTTTTTGCATCAAAAATTATTTACTCAACAGATTCGAAACAAAGGACGGGTTTTCAACGTTGACCACGGTTTCCGCTCCAATGCGTGCACCCAGACCCCGACTCCCGTGTACCATTTGCCTCCACCTCCTCCACCGCCTCAGCTCCCGAAAAGAAAGCAGGAAAGTCACCAAGACGCGGAACAACGTGTTGCCCATCAATTCTTCGACTCTGTGTCGGCAGCAACGACGGGATTAGACATTGCGAGTCACCAAACGCGACAAGGCGACGGCAAAGAATTTTTTGGTGCAGTTTCAGCGGCGACCATGGGAATGGACATTGAACAAAAAAACGAGAAGCCTAAACTGAGAAAACAACAGAGGACAGACGCCTCAGATTTCTTTTCACCCATTTCGGCCGCTACTATGGGGATGACCGCTGAATATCTAAAACCCAAGCCTAAGCCGAGACAACAGCCAGTTGATGCCTCCAATTTCTTTTCTTCCATCTCGGCAGCAACCATGGGAATGGATGTAGGACAGGACAAACCACCGAAGCCAAGCCAAAAAGAACAATTAAATTCCGATGCTTCCGAATTCGCTTCTCTTTCAGCTGCTACGACGGGGCTTGATTTGGGCACAGTTAAAAGCCAAAACCGAACAAGGCTGATGCCTCGGGATTTTTTTCAGCTGTTTCGGCCGCAACATGGGAATAAGTAGCGAACAACAACAAACTACAACCAAAAAGGAAAGGAGCAGACGGACCAAGAAATTCTCGATGAATTTCTCGAGAGCGTGTCTGCTGCAACGACTAACATGGATGTTCCAGAAAAGAAAGCCAAAGAAGAAAGTAAAGAAGGAGATGGAAGATGAGGAAATGACAGCAATTGCGTCGATCACCCGTAAATAATAAAGTATTTAAAAGCATGTGTTTGTTCGATTTAGTCTAAACATTCATCATGATTGGAAACCAATTTTACACAGATAAAGAATTAAAGCTAAAAATGCCCTTCGGTATGCTTATTTCTGGTCCATCGGGGAGTGGAAAAAGCAGCTTCTCGTCAAGTTTATTGCCGAGTCCTCAGAACTTAATTAACCAAACAAAAAGGTATTTAAGGAGAGAAATAGTCAGGGTTTTGTAACTCAATTTAGAAATTAGAATGTCTTCTACTTCTTCAAAGAAGACTCTCCAATCTGTAGTGGAGCAAGTAATTCAACAAGACGCAGAAATAAAAAGCAGTGAGAAACCACTAAAACAGAATGAGTTGGAAAAGAGTGAACGGAAATCAACCCACACCGTATATAACTTACTTGACCACCAACGATCCTTTTGGAAATTGGCCCGGCCAAAGTTTGCAGTGATCAACTTTCTCTGCCCAGGGTGTCGTCGAATCAACTATAAGCACAAGGACCAGTTCAAGTTGATGGGAGAAGATGAGTTCCACTTTACCCAAGTGATGTGTCCGGGTTGCGTAAAGTACAATATGATGCAGACTGATATCTATAACAAACACACAAAGAACCCCCACTAATTGTATTTAAGATTAAAATTTAACATTATATTTATAATTAATAAAGATGATTGATGAAAAATTTTTTCACTTGAACGATTTGAAATTAAAATTGCCTTTTGGTATGGTAATTAGTGGACCATCCAGTAGCGGTAAAACAACATTTTTACTAAAATTTTTGAGAGAAAGAGATGAGTTAATTAGCCCACAACCAAAATCAGTGCTTTATTGTTATGGTCAATTTAATAACATTCTTTGTTCGCGTTTCAAGATGACGACACGTCAAAGAAAGCGACCCACAGATGAATTGCTGAGCTCTCTAAAGAAGCCTCTCTTATTAATTCTAGATGACCTACGCAAGCTTTTAGTTCAAACCGGTAGCGGACTTGGAGGAGTGTTCGCGGCGTTGCTCACTCCAATTTTGATTGATTTGGCGCGCACCGCTATAAATTCAGGCTTAAAATCTGACAATTAATCATTTATCATGGCGTCAAAATTTATTCTCGTCCCCGATGAAATTTATCATGGTTTAACAAACAATGATTCGGGGAATATCAATTTGGGCTTTGCGCAACGTACTTTGGAGAGAACAAAAAGAAGGAGGGAAAATGTGACGGCGAAGAATGTTCATTATAACCAGGAATTGGCACGTTATCTCCACCTGCGAGATGAACAGCAAAATCTTCCAACTAAAGTTGAGATTACAAGAGGGTTAAAAGCACTGATCAAAAGAGGAGATGAAAGTGATGAAGAACAAGTTTTTGATTTTGGGGCAGATGGAGTCCAACGCCCGCTTCACAAAGTCGCAGACGCCTTCGACGCCATCGCCATTACAATGATGATGAGGAAATGCCATTAATGCCGCCTTCTCCACCGCTTCAAGTTGAAAATAGGGGGCAAAAACGGAAAGCAAATGAATTTTATTCCTCATGGGAGGAGGGCGCAAAGAGACAATCGCGCCACGAAGATGCACCGGTTCCTTCTTCATCTAAAATTGCTAATAGACAAGAAGAAGAAAACTGCCTCCAGTTTCATGGCGAAGAGAAGAAGAACAAATTCCCGCTGACATTCAGCAGGAAGAACCATTTCCTGAGTCTGGCGAGATTAATGTTGAAAATGCTAAAAATAAATTGTCATCACTTTTGAAGCAGCGAAAATTGGACGCTACTTCAAAAAATTTACTTTATAACCAGGAATTGAGGCGTTTCTTGAAACTTAGGAAGGAAGTTGAAGAAAAACCGGTAAAGGTTGAGCTTTCAGATGGCTCATTAATGGTGTTTAAACCAAAACAGCGTGAAAGAGATAGCAAAATTCCTACTCAAATTGTTAATGACGAAGGATTGGATGAAACAGGCTCTATTCCAACACTTGAAGACCCTTACACTACTGCTGAAGAGAGTGATGCTGAGTCAACAACATCAACACCAAAGACGAGACCACTGATAACACCAATGCGTGTTGGGACAAGTAAATTTCGTCAAAAAAAAAAGTCTTTTGTAGTCAAGAAAAAAGGAAAAATTATGTCAATTATAAATAATGACCCTGAGAAATTTGGGGTTGGCTCTAGAGGACATATACTGAGAGCTGATGGAACGGCATATTTAAAAAGTAATGTTAATCAAGCATTAGAGCGAATATTGAGACGGTCACCCGAGAATGCTCCATCACCCATAGGTACAAAAGCTTTAGAGCAACGACTGAGAAACGACCCGAGGACTAGTGGAATATTAAAACAAAAATTTAATGAACAATCGGGATCGGGTGTTAAAAGTAAACAACGAAAATTTATAATTAAAAAATGGAAAAGTTACTGAACAAATTGTATAATGACCCTAATTCACCTGCGTGTTATGCTGGACAGGAAAGACTTTACGAAGAGGCAATAAAACATGACTCTTCGATCACAAGAAAAGACGTTGAACACTTTCTCGAGGGAGACAGAACATATACTTTACATAAACCTAGGCGTGTTCGATTTAAGAGGTCACGAACAGTGCCCTCTGGATTCATGACTGATGTTCAGGTTGACTTGGCAGATTTCCAAAAATTATCACGAAAAAATAAAGGATTCAATTATATATTGTTGGGTATTGATGTGTTGAGTAAGCGGGTCTTTGCTGCACCCGTAAAGTCGAAGAATTTCAAACACATGAGAGAAGCGTTTGACAAATTGATAAGTCAAATGCCATTGGTTCCTCATAGAATATTTTCAGATAGAGGAACAGAATTTGAAAATAGAGAAATACATAAATATTTCCAAGAGAAGAACATACAAAAGCACAAGGCTCATACTAGTACGGTGAAGGCTGCGCTAGCCGAACGGTGCATAAGAACGCTTAAACAACGACTATATCGTTATTTTAGTCAAAAACATACAATCAAATGGGTTGACGTTTTACCAAAAATTGTAAATGCTTTGAATAACTCAAAATCACGTATTACAGGTATGAAACCAGTTGATATTAACCCGGGTAATGCTCAAAAAATTTGGAAAAGAGTCTATGGAGATGAATTTTCACGAAAAGCATATAGAAAGCCAAGGTTCAAGGAGGGTGACCATGTTAGACTTGCAAAGTATAAGTCCAGTTTTGAAAAGTCATACCTTCCCAATTACTCGGATGAAATTTTCCAAGTTTACAATATTAAAAAGGCTAAACCTCATCGGTATGGAATAAAGGACGACAAAGAAGAGCCCTTTGATACACGTTTTTATGGTGAAGACTTGGCCAAAACCAGAAAGGACGCGGAGACGACATATCGAATTGAGAAATTGTTGAAGACTAGGACAAGGAGTGGACAGAAGGAACATTTGGTAAAATTTTACGGGTACAAAGAACCGGAGTGGATCAAAGACAATGCTATTGAGAGATGAATGTATTTAAGTATTTATTATTTATGCTTTTAATAAAAAATAAAATGTCAAATTTGTTTTACGTTCTTTTACCTAGTGACTCTCCTGGTTATGACAATAAGCCTAATAAATTTAGGGTTCATTTGCCTAGGACCCTAACTTTTGGAGGTCAATGGTTGTGTGGGTTGCACAGTATAATTTATACAAATTCTTGGCCCGCCATTGGTACCACAGAGAACCAATGGATTAAGGTGCATTTAAAAAATGGTGATAAAATAAAAATTGATATTCCCGCAGGGTCATACCAAAATGAGAGGATATATACCAATGCATGGCGATGAAATTCTTGAAATTGATGAAGTCAAACGCCACAAGAAACCAATGCAATACAAGTTACGCGATGCAAAAGGAGAGAAGTTCAAAGGATTTTTCTATCCGGAAGAATTGGCTCCCGTACGTAGAGATGCTGAAACAACTTACAGAATTGAACGCGTTTTTCGGAAACGGAAAATGCCCGACGGAACAATGGAAGTGCTCGTGAAATTTGTAGGATACCCAGAGAGAGAATGGATTCATGAGACTCAACTTGTATAAATACTTGTAAATCAGCATTGGCTTCACATTTTAATTTGTATAAATGTCTAACACTTTTTTTGTCCATTTGCCCAGTAATAGCCCAGACTATGCTGATAATGCCCCAAATAAATTTCGAGTCCGTCTCCCGAAACCAATTTATTTCAATGGCTCTTGGGTTTGCGGACTACACAGCATAAATTATGCATATTCTTGGCCCTCCACAATTGGAACCTTGGATGATCAATGGATTAACATCCATTTTACTGATGGCCTAGAAAATGAAAAGCTTAGAGTTGTTAGAGTGCCTGTCCCAAAAGCTTCCAACAATCAGCTGAAGAATATGAGAGGACGAGCTATGAACAAAATAAGGATTACGTTGAGCCATTTTTTGATAGTCATCCAACAGATTACTGGGAACATATTCATAAAAAATATGAAGGGCTTCAAGACGATTACAAAAAAATTCGCGAATTAAGAGAACAACAACAATTTTTGACTGATGAACAGAAAAAACAGTCAATTCAGGATGAAATTGATCAACTTCGTCGTCTTGTCGATTATAGGAAAAAAAGATTTGCAGCGTTAGAGTATGAAGCTAAAAAGAGGGACGCACTCCAACAACAACCAATGGCTTTAGCCTTGACTCATGGTGAAGCACTGAAGGAACGAATAGGAAAAATAGAGGGAACTACCACCACAGCAGACGGGAAAGAGACAAAAACTCATGGAAAATCTTTGGTAGAGTTAATAGAACAGGTACAGAAAGAAAGAGATGATAGCAAGGCCAAAACCGAGGGTAAGACACGAGGAGAAATTTTAGGAGATAAATTAAAAGCCAAAATTGATGAACAAGACAGTAGTGCAGATGGTGCAACCCATGGTGAAGCACTAAAAAATAAACCAGAAACAACTATTGGTGAAAAAGTAATGACAAGAGGAGAAATTTTAGGCGAAAAGTTAAAATCTAAAGATGAAGAAAAGAAAGAAGAAAGAATAACCCATGGCGAAGCATTGAAAAATAGAATTGAACAAATTCCCGAAGAAGAAAAAACAAAAGGAAAAACAAGAGGCGAAATATTAAAAGAAAAAATTGGGGCTAGTAAACCAATAGAAGAAGAAATTGAAGGTGTGAAAACACGTGGAGAATCATTAAAGGATTTAATTGTTTCAAAACAAATTGAAACAGTCTTATTTAAATATTTGAAGGAGCGGCGGAAATTTTCAATTGATTTTAATGACCAAAGAATTGACTTTATTGAATTGTCGGCTCAACTCGGCTACATTCTCGGATTCGAAGACCCGACAAAAATTCTGAGTGGAGCTATAGCAAAGTATTATTGTGACTTGAAAGGTGGTATAGACAGCCTTTGTGTGTACATTAATGGAATCACTGAGAATGTAATAGTAGGGGACCAACTCGCTTCACTTTTGCGAATTGTTGTCGTTGAAGGAAAATTTGGAGACGTGATTGAGAAGATTTATAACACACCAATGTACATTAAGGTGGCAGTAAAGGAAATTAATGAGATTGAAATTGAAATTAGGACTAGGGAGGGAAGGCTTATTCCATTCCAATGGGGTACAACATTACTTGTATTAGCATTTAAAAAATCTATTGTATTTTAGTATTTAAATATTCATTTTCACATTATAGTATATATTAATAATTGAATAAATATGGTGCATCAAATATTTGATCCAAACTCAGTTAGTTTTGATGATTTTGTTGTAGTAGAGCAGATTGGCTCGGGAGAAGCCTTTAATTATTTTCGCGGGATACCTCCATACCAACGAGGATATGGAAGACAGCGAGGTGGAGGAGTAGGAGATGTGTTGAGGTTTTTATGGAGAGCACTTTTACCAAAATTAAAATCGGCTGGTACATTATTAGGTAGAGAGGCATTAGACACTGGAACACGTGTATTGGATACAATAGAGAAAGCTGAAACACCAAACAAACAAGCAATAATTAATGAAGTAAAGAAGGGAATGGATAATGTACTCGAAAAGGGAGGAGTTGGGCGTCAATTCGGAACGGGAAGAAAAAAGAGTATTAAAAGGAAAAGAATTATTGGAAAAACTATACCAAAGACAGTAATAAAGAAGAGAAAAAGATCAGACGTATTTGGAAAATTATTTTAAAATGGTCTTCAAGAAAATTGACAAGGAATCGGTAAATTCTATAACTTCAGCTTTGTCAATATTTACCCTTCCACCAACTAATGTGTCAGTGAGTAGTTCTTCAGTGCGGGAATATTTACCGCTCAATCCTTTAACGGACATTCCTTTTCATTTTAAAATTCACCCTACCGCTAGTTTCTTTGATTTGAACAAATGTTACATCTTAACCGAAATGTCAATTAAAAAGCTGGATTCTGACACAAATAAATATGTTAATTTGAAAGTGAATGAGCAAGCGGCAACAATTAATATGATTGGTGCGACTTGGATAAAGAATTTAAAAATCACTGTGCAGGGACGTGAGATTTATGACTCAAACTCACTTTATGCTTATAAAGCATACTTGGATGCCGAACTTTCTTATTCCAAAAACGTAAAGGAGTCAGACCTGCAGGCGAGCGGGTATTATGTGGACAGTGAGAATCAGGACGGCACGGATATTACTCAGCAGGGTTTTGAACTGAGAAGAAAATTGTTTTCACAAAGTCAAACTGCACAATTTATTACAAAATTGGATGCAGATATTTTTAATCAGGACAGATATATGGTGAATGGAGTTGAGATTGATATACAACTTACCCCTAATGACAATGAGTTTATGGTAATGGCAGCGTCAGACGATAAATATAGAATAGAAATTACCGCTTGTAAATTATATGTTAAAACTCTTGAAGTTGTTGATGGTCTTGCATTAGACATACAGAAAAAACTTGAAAACAAAGAAGCAAAATATGCCCATAGAAAAACTTTGATCAAATCCACATTTATAAGCGAGAATCGAACTGAATACAATGGAACGCTATTTACGGGTCAATTACCTAAACGAGTTATTCTCGGAATGGTGGAGAACGCTGCATACGTAGGCAACCAAAAGAAAAGCCCATTTAATTTTAAACCATTTGATATTCGATCCGTCACATTGATGGCAAACGGGAAACAATGGCCCGCAGCGCCATTTGAGCTTAATTTCAGCAAAAATTTATATACCAGGGCATTCCACGAAATGAATGAGGCGTTAGGTATGGCCAGTTCAACAGACAGTAACGGAATTTCTCTTGAGAAGTATAGAAAGGGTTGGACAATTTTTGCGTTTAATATGACTAATAGCATGGAGGACAACGAGGGTATTGATCTTATTACAGAAGGGACGACTACCGTGTGCATTCAATTTAGATCACCTGTCCCATCGGGTGGGATCACCCTAATAGCCATGAGTGAAATGGACTCTATTTTGATATTGGATAAAAAATCGAACAGTAATGACTGATACAACCATTTAATGTATTTAAAGTGATTTATTATTTATATTTTATAATTTTTTAAAATGTTTATTTTGTTTCTTTTATTTTTAATAAATTTTTCTTCGAGTTATAATAGCCCTATTCTTTACCCTGAACGATCCAGGGACACCGAAATGACTGACATTTATTATAAAATAGTTTATTTGATCTAATCAAAAAAGGCTGTACAGCAGTGAACATTAAATTCAAAAAACCAGTACCCGATGGTGGAATAACACTTATTGTGATGGGTGAAGCGGACTCTATTTACTTTTTGGATAAAAACCGAACGATTGCAACCGATACAACCATTTGATAAAAATGTACCAAATTTTACTTGCTTCCTTATTTTTTCAACCAATTGTTTCATTGATTGTTGAAGAAGGAGACGAAAATGGACACAACGACGATAAATCGGATTCTAGCGGGAAACACAAAGACCAGAGAACACTACTTGGGATGCTTCCCTTGCGACAAACTCCCAAACATAATCAACAAGTACCCTTCAACATTCGTGGCGAATAATGACCCATCGAATAAGGAAGGAACGCATTGGATAGCAATGTTCATCGTTGACGATAAGACCGTCTACTATTTTGATAGTTTTGGTAGGAAACCGAACAGATGTATCAGCCAGTTTTTACGGAATTATGAAAAAGTGATATCGAATAAGCCAGCTATTCAGCATATTTTTTGTTGGGCAATGATTATCCTTTTTGGCTTGTCCGTCATCAGCCTAATTATCTACCAATTTCGATCAATTCTTTGGCTCAAACTAACCCTGACGCAACAGCGCAATAGGCAAATGGACAACAATCAAATCACCAAATTTTTGACGTCATCAAAAATAACGAGCCCCAAGTTTCTTGGATGCTTCCCATGCGATCAATTACCCAACCCTAATTCAATAAAATTTCCCGCATCATTGCCCGCACGTAACTTGTGCGACCGCTTAAATCACCCGGATGAGATACAAAAAGTAGAAAAATACCTCAAAGGAAAAACTCTACAGACAACATACAAAAATCAACTAGATGAATACAAAGATTTTGAGTACGGTGGAATTACCAAAGAATGTGCCCGTAAGCAAATGGCTTACAATGGTTTCAAGAATGTGACCGTCGACCAGCATTTTTATGTACGGCACCGCATTTGTCTTCGCTATTCAAGCAATCCTTGCGTGATCGAAAAACACAAGAATGGCAATGAACGTTTCTACCCACTTGAACTTGTGAAAGTGAAGGACAATGATATAATTTATTTAGGGCAAAATTTTCCTAAACCTTTAATTCGTGATGATAATATGTTTATTGATGATCAACAATATTTGAATTGGTAACTTAATGTTTAAAATTACATAATAATGAATAAAATTTGTTAAATACAGAATCTATTTCTGTCTTTGATTTACTTCCGGTTATATTCAATTTTCCACTCGAGAAAACAATGATGGAGACTTTGGGGCTTTTATTCCGATAGACAAGACCGGGGAATAGTTCAGGAGTGAAGGAGCAAAATTTGGCGCCTAGAAAGTCGGACAGAGGTCCTAAGCGTATATGAAAACCAACGTCTGCTGTCGCAATCAAATTCTTCACCGCAAATTCGTGGATTCGTGCCTCGTAGTACCCACATTGCCTTATTCGTTCGGTGACTTGCTCCGCAGCTTGCCAACATTCTTTCTCATTAGCTGCTCCTGTACATACGAATTTTCCAGTTGAGAAAATTATGGCGGTAGCATTTGGATTATACACTTTCATAATCACAGCATGAATTTTACGTGGATTATATTTTGTGGATGGAGATATTAAATAAATTTTTTCATTATCGAGGGGTATTTTGAGGTCTACAACAGCAACGCAATTTTTGATTATTGGAAAAAACATTTTAAATGAATAATGGGAGAAAATTTTTCCTATTTATAGTCGAAATTGAATTTAGTTATAATTTATTCCTAAATTAATTTTAAACTTTTAATTAATTTTTATTTAATTTACTTTAATTTATTTTTATTTTTATGATTTTAATTGATTGGCATATTTAGATAATATGAAACATCGTTAAAAATGACCCGCCCCTCTCCTAAAAGTCATTTAGCCGCTCAGCACTGCACAAAAAGGCACTTCAACAGCAGCATTTTATGGGCTTGTTTTGCACATGGGGTGAATATTCTCACTATTTTCAATATTTTTACTTGTTTTAATTGTTTATTTTTCTGAGATTCTATTAATATTTTATTTTTATTTATCTTTTTAATTTAATCCTACCGTAATTTTAACTTTAATTTTGTTTTAATTTTTTAAATTATTTTTAATTTAATTTTAATCCTACTTTGTTTTTAATTTTTCTTATGTTTATTTTAACTCTATTTTAATAATATAACAATTTTAATTTTACTCTTACCTTATTTTAATTTTATTTATTTTAACCATAATTAATTTTAATTTAATTTTGAATTATTTGAATTTTATTTCAACTTTAATTATAATAACTTGGCAGCCCAATTACGACGCAGAAATTTATGTGCCCCGGATTGTTGATTGGTGGAACAACGAAAAGTTTGCAGGCCAGTGGAAGTTTAAAGCATTCGTCTTTGGAGCAATGGGGCATTACAAGCCGCTTTTCAAATACGGGCCAGAGGACATGTTTCCAATAATTCTCTGGCACACACGCGGGCGCTCAGGTGGCATGCGTCCCTTCCCTTCCCTATAAGGCATGACAGCTGACGCCCATCCTCTGCCTCCCTTTCCTTCTCTAATAGGATTTGGCCTTGGGTTTTATCCTTCAGATGTTTTTTCAATTATTTACCTCTTCTGGGATTGGATATATTTATTAATAGGTGTTTTTTAAAGGTTTAAATTTGGTACTGAAACGTCCCTTTCCACTGGGACTGAAATGGCGGGGCTGAAAATTAAGGGCGAAAATCTTGGGGGGTAACTACTGACATGTACCACATTTTGAAGACGGTCAAAGAATAGGACATGAAAATTCGGGGTAATTTTTAGGATATTTAATTTTGCAATTTTTTATGTATATCCCCTCACAAAAGTGGACTAATTTTTAAGATTAAACAGCAATTAAACAACACAAAAAAGTGAATAATGAAAAAATATGAAAACATTTTTAATAAATTTTCAAACACTCCCAAAAATTAAAAAATATTTATTAGTGTTCAAGTTATGACGGTTTTTTTGTGTGTGTTAGAATGATTTTTGAATGAATGAACTCTCTCTTTTTTTTGACTGATTTAGAACTGATTTTTTTAACTTTTCTTTTGAATGAATGATTTCTTTTACTGATGATTTTTTTTGTTTTGACTTTTGATTTTCTTTCAAATATATTTAACGGCCGGGTTATAATTAGGGATGCTAATTTTATGTAAATACATATTTTACATATTTCGGATTGTCCCAGGACTGAAAGGTCTTAATCTTAGGAATCGGGCCCTGATCCCCAAGAAGTCCAAAGGGTCCAATCGTTTGTATGGCTCTTTATTGTCGGATTATAATGCGCGAAATATGTGAATAATTAAATGAATTAATAAATAATTAATTTGCATTTTGATCGCTCCAACGTCCGACTATCATCTCCTCCGACTCGACTGACTGATTGGTGGGGGAAAAAAATTGAACGGAAAAGGGGCGGAGATTTGCGGGGATTTGTGAGAGTTAGAGAAAAGAGAAATAGTGAATGAAATGATGAACGGGGGAATATCGAAAAGATGAATAACATCGATTGGCCAAAAAGGGAAATGTGTGAAGGGTTCGTCTTCGCTCATGGGTAATAATTTGAATATGTTACAATTTTTAATAAATTTTCAAACACTCCCAAAAATTAAAAAATATTTATATTTTCTTTTGTTCTTTTAATTTAATTTTATTTGAAATTTATTTTTTGTACGTAAATTTTTCATTGAAATTTTTTGTCTTCAATAGATTTTGACACGGATTTTATAAAGAACAAAATAATAAATAATTAAATGAATAAAATACTTATTTACAATTGGAAAAATTAAACAAAAAGACATCTCCACACGCATTAATTAAATTTTTAATTGTTTATATACATTTAAATCAAAATTTGTCATTTTTTTGTGTATAACAAACATAAAAGGTAACTCGCCCGCCGGTGGGACTCGAACCCAAGACTCCAGCAATCCGTGCCGTGCTCTAACCAACTGAGCTACGGGCGCTACTTTTAGCGGTTCTCCCATGTCCTTTATCCCACTTTCTCCCACACTCCGTTCCTTCTAGCATCACTTTTGTCTATTTAGGGGTGAGATATTTTTGTATTTTTAGCCAAAAAATTATATAGTCCATGCTGGTGTATGAGGCGTTAAAAATACAAATATGAGAGGGACTTACATAAAACAGTGACACCCTTAAAATTAAAAAAAATAAATTTGCTGATTGGAAATTGGCCAAATGATCAGCAGCAGCAGCAGACAGATCACATCCACTGATCTCCCCCTTTTCTCTCATGGATGGCCAACAAATGGCACGAACACATGGATAAGTGATGAAGCATTGTCCAATAATGTACTTGGATTCAATTTCATCGACAGATGTTCCTCGACTTGCAAACTCTTGAACCGTTTCTGTGACGGTGGTGTTACTCCAGCAGCTTCAAAAGTCAAACAGTGGACTTCGTCCACACGAATGATTTCTTTGGTCTCGGGCTTACTGTAGCCCCAAAAGCTTACGGTACCTCCTTCGGCCTTCTGTAAAATTAGTCAATTAAAAAGGGTTTGAGAAATTAGGAAAACCCAACTCACATAACAATCAACATCAAGACGAGTCCAATTGTACCGATAATCTATTTGGATTTGAATTCCATTGACCTTGAATTTACAAATTATTAAATAGATGGCATTTTTTTCATTTATGTTCTCATTTGTCCTTATTTCCGCTTTTTGATACAAAAATGGTAATTTTTACAGCCAAAAAATTAAATTGCCAATATTATATGAAATGTTTCTGTGGCAGTGTCTTTTGGCATTAATAACAAATTAATTAATTAATTAATTACCTGTATTATTGGACAAAGAAAGCGGTCGTGTGCCCATTTTTCTTCAGCGAGGCATTTCTTATCACCGTTACAGGAGCAGTTATAATATTGATTCTTTGTCGGGTTATAACAACGCAAAGTGCCGGTGCCGGGGTTCCTTTTCTCGGCATACAAATTTTCGATTTTCACGCATTTGCTCGAATTTATGAGTTTGACGTTGCCTTAACAGATTTTTAGAACAATTTTCCATTAGATATGTAAAGCATTTTAAAATACAAATTTAAAATTTTTTTTAATTTAAAAAACAAATAAAATTTATTTTACAATTTTTCCTTGCCTGATTCAAATGTCAGTTCGAATACGGTAGATGGTACGGTCCAATTTGGTGAAAGGTGCGCGGAAATGACAATGTCCATGTCCGGCTTTTCCGCCTCAATCCAATTTTTGTATTCATTACCGTTCAGATCAGTAAGTGCACGGGGACAGCAAAGTTTGGCACCTTAATGAGCCATCATTTTGCTAAGTAATAATTAATTAGTTCATTAATTTTTTTTGCCTTGTGCCCTTTTGTCGGTACGGTATTTGATCTCGACGTACGGTGGTGTGCATGGGTGTGAGCAGATGAGCGAATTGTTCAAGCTTTTGAATTGAATTTGCACTTTTTTGCCAGACATGGGCTAAAATCTTTTTCACTCATTTTATATTGTTAATTATTAACACTATAATTATCTTTTTATAACAAAATAAAAATTGCCGTAATTCGCCAATGGCAACGGCATTCTTTGCCGGCAGAAGTGCATCCGATCACCGGTTTCAACACTTTAGCGGTCTGATCAGATTTCAATTCCCTCGACTCATCAGCCAAAATTTTGCAGTTCTGATCTAATAAATTGGGAGAACATTTATCTGGACACTTTATTTCCCATTTGATCGAATATGCTTTGATCAAAGTCATTTTTCGTAACATTCAAATGTTGATTTTTTTAATTTTGATTTATTTTTTTACTCACTCTCTTCCAGTGCGTCACAGTATTGGCCACCGTATCCGTCCGGACAATGGCATTTTGTGCAATCATTCGGATTCAAATAGCCCCCGTTTTGGCACATGTCCTCATGGCCTTTGCATGAGTCTGGAAAAATGGAAAATCTACTCAAATTATATTTAATTGATTTGCCTTTGCAATAAATTTGGTTAATTATCGCCGCGTCTTTGAAAGAGATTCGTCCGCGTTGACCAATCGTTTGTTGGTAAAAGCGTGGCAAAGTGATCAGAGAGTACTGATCGCTGCAATCAAGCAATAATTAATAACAATTATTAAAAGTAGTCTCATTATTTAGCAGGAGCCGAAAACTTAAGCATTTTTGTGTTATTTTCGAAAATTTTTCATTGGTGAACATTTTGGGTTAGAGCTAGAGTTGCACGGGACCGGGACCGGGTCGGGAAATCCCGGTTTTTTCAGGTCCCAGTCCCGGTCCCGATTTTTGGAAAAACAGAAATCCCGGTCCCGGTTTTGCCAGTTACGGTCCCGGTTTTTGTCAAAATTCCCGGTCCCGTGCAACTCTAGTTAGAGCAAAGGACATTTCGACAGAAATAAGCAATATAATTTATTTTAATAAGATTTATTTGTTTTTATGTTTAATGTCGAAAAGTCCATTATTTTTGTATGTCCTGTCGAAAAGTCCGGGAGCCTAGAAATCCTGGTTCCGGGCTTTATTCATATTTTCCAAAATATATTTTACTTTTCTTCGTCATAATGTCCACCGTAATGGAGCACCGAGCCAAAATCGTAACCAAAGCCAAAATTTTCTGCGTCGTGGCTTATATCCGATTGCTATTAAAATTGCCCACATTTAATTTTTGTCATAATTATTCATTAATTTAAATATTTTTACGCTGTTTTGGCGCCTCAAAATGACAAAGTTTCGCGCATCGCTCCTGCTTTGCTCGTGCACATTGCCAAGTGCGTGCAACAGTTCATGACAAGCAACCCCCGACATGTTTGGATGCAACTTCAAATTCATCAACAACAAACATTAACTGATTGCCACACCGATACCGTACCCAGAGCATTGAGTGAATTACAGTATAATCGTTAGTGGTAATTTTTTAATTTTAATATTTTTTAAAAATTTTCTGTTTTTTTAATTGAAAACTCACATGTGGGCAAGTGTGTTCCATCGCAAGCTTCAGTTCTTGCCAACCACCCACTTTTCCAGCCTTCGATTGTCCAAAGACTAAATTTTTGGATCATCTCAAAAGATATTTGAATTAAAAAAACTCTGTAATTCGCGCGGATTTTCGAAAAAAAAAATCGCTATTTTTCAAGAGTTTAAGAATTTTTTCCAAAATTTTCAATTTTTTTATTCTGATTTATTTAAAAATCATTTCTTAAAACTTACGGCAAGTCTTTAAAAGTTTGTGAGCTTCGGCAAACTCAATTTCTCTAATTAAAATGCCTTCACTGTAATTGTCCTTTGCTTCAACATTAACAATTTTGAATTGAACGCATGTGTGTTGCCTGTTTTGAAAATTAAAAAGGATAAACAAATTTTAAATTAGAAATTCAAAAAACGGCACAAATTATTAAGCGAAACAAAATGCCCTGAAAATTTTTACACAACAAATTTGACGCCAAAAATTATTTTTTTAGCACAAAATGCTCCTTAATCACGGCAAAAAATGTTTTATAAAAGCAACCCATTGATTGAAGCTTTCAAAATATTATAAATTTTTATGAGACTTTTTTGACGAAAAATCTTTTTAGAGAAAATTAAAATTTTGAAAGAAAAAACTCTCGAGAATCTTACTCTGGTGATGGAAAAAAAGGATAAAAAGATTGAATATTTTTCCGATATAGTTTGATTTTGTAAATTTCAAAAAATATTTTTTCATATAAAAATTTTTATGAAATTTCTTGTAAAATTTAAACTTTCTTAAAATTTAAAAAATTATTCACCAAATTAAATATTTTTCCATTTTGATCACCTACATTATAATGTCGGCACCGACTTTTATCGCCGCTTCCCATGCTCGGTAATCTTTTGGCACTGAAACCATTTTAAAATGTATAAATTTTGGCTTTCAATTTTAAAGGCGACTTACGTTTATCTTCCAAAAAACTGATCACGATCGGAAACGAAGTCCATTTGCCCTTTTGTGTGCCATGAAACGGACGAAATTGCCTTTTCCGCCGACGGCTGATCAGATTTTCAGGCTCGAGCCCGCATCCTTTGTGATTGATGATGATTGATTGATTGATCACATAATTATTTAGGTCCCGCCATTTGCTAACACCCCGTTTTTTGAAGATTATGTTGGACGGGAGGGATATCGCGTCGGGACTAATCCCGAATTTTATCCAAAACCGCCCCTCCCCCAGTGAAAAACGGACCCATTTTCTACTGACTGTAAAGATTACAGTAAGTAATCCCCTCCATTCATTCCAATCAAAAGAACAAAATAACCTTTTGTAATGTAAAGGCCAACGACAGTAGGTTTATACTACACTTATCAAACCCACTTTTGTACCGTAAACAATCAACTACAGTAAGCCTATGCTTCTTTCCCAAACCCACTTTTGCGTGCTCGGTCATAGTCTTCCTGCAGCATTTCCTTGTTACAAAACAAATCACCGTAGCACACCAATGTTACCGTTGGACTTAGGTACGGTATCGCAGGGGGCGGAACATCGACCCATTTGGGAAGGTCAAAAGCAGACTTAAAAGCGCAATTCATGAACGGAGCAGAAATTTAAAAACAAAAAAGATTTTTCGCGAATTAAAAATTTTTTTTTTTAGAAAAACTTTGCCTTTTCAAAAACTAAAAAATCTTTCGTCGGAAAAATAATGTTTTTTTGTAAATATATTTTAATAATTTATTTGTTTTTTGCTGATTTAAAATTCTTGGGATTTTCGTAATTACCGTATCAATTGTTTCATTTTTGCAATTGCTCAATTGTTCAATTTTGTGCAACAATTTCTTGATCACTTCACAGTCTTCCCCATATTCGTCGCACATCGATGCTTGTCCCTAAAATTTTTGCCATTTTAAATGCCGGATTTTACTCATTTGTTCTTACCTCTTTTTTCGGATCATTTTCGTACGGCTTCAAATCCGTCCGATAACTGATCCGTTTGTTGAACCGAGGCGTTGGAATCTGGAAGAATGCCAGCATTTGATCAGCATAAGGCGGCACCAAATGAATCATTTTGGCCAAATTTTCATTTAATTTTTCTGCTTTGATGTCATTGAGAACGGTGCCAATTCCATTGGACTAAATTCCAATTAAAATATTGGCAAATGCCATTGGCTCAATTTAATATTAATTCATTAAAAAATAATTGGCAAATGCCATTGGCTTTATTTTAAATTAATTATAAAAATCCATTTGTTTTCACATTTTCATTCAATGCTCCGCTGATCACTTTCCCATTGGCTTTTTCTCGGATTGCGCTTTGCTGCTCATCGGTGCCAAATTCGAGAAAGAAAATGGGAACAGTTTCTTTTATCTCCATAATTTGTTCAACGGAAATTGGGAAATTGCGCGTCATTTTGATGCTTAATTAACCCAATTAAGTAATTACATCATCTAATCTCTCATTATTTGGCCATACAATTCGTTGGTGGTGGAAAGGTTCAAGAATGTTTCAAAGACAAGCTTCTGTTCCTTTTCATCCCGATGGATGCAAATTTGTACAGAAAATCCGGCAACATTCGATTCATTAAGATGGTCTTGGCATAATTTGGCGACGACATTGTCGTTTGGCCCCACTGTTTTCATGCTTTTATAGCATGCGCTCAGTTCCACATGCCTAAAAACAATTTGTGAGAATTTTGAACCTAATTTTGTGCCGGAATTTCAATCACTTTGCGCATTTGGTTGTCGGCACTTCCATGCAAGCATTGAAAAAACTTTTGTTTGAATTTGCCAAATAATCCTCCACCGATTGTCCGATCTCGTAATGTTGTTCATACACATTGCATGCAATTCGGTAGGGCACTGCGGTGATGTTCAAAATGAATTTGGCCACTTCCACGGGGAAAACGATTTTCGAACAATTCGTGCCAAAATGGGGCACAAATTCGGCAAATGCAAATGTTTGCCGTTCGGTGGTCGTTGGGATTGAAGTTGTTGTTACTGTTGTTTTGCCATGGGATTTGGTTGTGCCAACAAACGGTGCCAATGTAATGCACTAAAAAATAAAATTATTTTAAAATATGAATTTTAAATATGAAAAGATGACTTTCTCTTTGCACAATTTGTTGGTGCCGCCGTTTTCTGCGCAAAATGTTGCGCCAAATTCAAATGCCAAAACAAATGGCATAAAATCGTCCAAAAATGCAGCAGAAGAAAGCGCTTCTTGAAGTTCGTTTCCAAGTGGTTCAGCATCTGTAAAATGGTAATTACTATTAAAATATTATTATTAATTTGGCTTTACTTTTGGTCAAATTAATTTCCAAATATTTTTCCGTTTGTTTTATTTGTTCGGTGCCGAAAATGTCGTCGAATCCATGGCTTAATTAATTAAATCCAAATTTTAAAATATTTTTCATTTGAAATTTGCCTCGATTCGTAGCTGATCACTCCGTCTTGGTGCTTGGCAATGATCAGACCGTGCCATTGGTCTTCGGCAATCTCTTCGGCACATTCCACAAATTTCAGTTTGCCAATTGTTCCTTTGCCCACCCCAAAACGTTTTCCAATTTTTCTGTTTTTGGCCATTTCGCTTTGGTAGCAGATGAGGAGCCTAAAAATGATTTAAAATAATTAATTTAAAATTAGTTTTTCAATTATTTTACTTTGTGCAGTCATTTTCCACCAAAATTGTGCCATTTTTGCCATTGCACGTTTTCCAAATGCCAACGTCGGATGACAAAGGGCTGAAAAATTGAAAATTTGAAAAATTTACAAAAATAATAATTTATTTTCAATTAAGAAATTACCGTATCGGAGGAGCTGAGCAATTAATGACCAAGCTCAGAAAGACGGTCAATAGAGAAAAGGAGTTCATTGTCTAATTGATTAATTAATTAATGAATATTAATACTATTTAATTAATGAAAATTAAAAAATTATTTGATTTATTTTATGAATAAATATTATTTCCCAAATGATCAAATAAAATGAAATAAATGAAAGTGGTGGGATGGAATTTGTTGATGTGGGGTGAATCCGTTGGACCAATCACTGAATTTTTTGTGTCGACGTGTAAAAAAATGGGGGAAAAGCCACCAACAGAAGAAAAAGCGGACAAACGACCATAGCAGAGATTGTGGACACCGATAAATGACAAAAGTAATTTATTAATTTATTTACTTTTTTACATTTTGACAAAATCATCACAAATTAATTCGTCGACAAATTTCCACCACTTTTTCATCGGACAATTTGGCGTAAAAGGTGAATGAATACATAATTAATTATTTATTGCATAATTAATAATTGTACGTATTTGTGATGATAAAACAAAATGATAGAATAGGATAAAGCATAGAAATAATGTTTTATAATTTTATTTTTGTTGGCGAACTCAGCACAAATCATTCGATTACAAGCGGAACCTCATCAACTGTATCTATAATGGGAAAATGTCCATTCAAAATTTCATTACATACAAAGTGTGGCGAAAACTCCTTCCTCTGTTCGGTCGGGAGTTTCTCCCGTTCCACTGGCACCGCCTCACTCCTCAAATTGCCGTTCCGATTCGCGATGCCGTCCGGGTCCCTTTCCCAAGGGGAGTGAGGCGGAGGGGTCGGGGAGGCAAACAAAGATTTGCGCGGGAGAAATTGGACTCCCTAAGGAAAGGCAGCGGCCGGCAGAGGGAGGGTGACTCCCTTGGGCTTGAGTGCTGC
Source organism: Heterodera glycines (assembly GCA_004148225.2). Taxonomy (NCBI): domain Eukaryota; kingdom Metazoa; phylum Nematoda; class Chromadorea; order Rhabditida; family Heteroderidae; genus Heterodera; species Heterodera glycines. Next base: position 14,652,389 of record CP049708.1, on the reverse strand, counting down.
GATCGTCGGCACAGGCAGAGGCGCCGAACGAGTGAAGCTGGCAGTGGCCGGCAAAGGGAGAGGTGGCTCCCTTGGGCTTGAGTACTGTCAGCAAAAGGCGCAGGCGAGGGCGCCGAGTGATGTGAATAACGGCACCACCGACTTAGAATTTGGAGAAGCCGGGACTCCTTGGCTAATCCCACAAGTTGAACTGCCGGGAGCGTGCTTCTCCCGTCTTGCGCTGAAGATGTCCGATGGTCCGACACTCGGAGGGGGAGAGAGGACGTTGGGAGGGGGAAGGGAGAGAAAAATGGGACGGCTGGGCACTCCGGAGGCAGGAGTCCCGTTTTAACGTGCTGAGCCCGTGCGAGGGCTAAGGCGAGCTGGGCACTCCAAGTGAGGGAGTCCCGTGTGACCGATCGATGCGCGAGCCCGTCCGTGGGCTAAGAAGAGTTCGTCCGAAGGGAGTTCGCTCCCCTTTCTTTTTTTCCTTTCCCACCCTTTGAAGCACACAAGATTAAAAGCACAATTTATTAAGCAGCTCAAACTTGGGTAATTAAACCGAACATGGGGGGGAGAGTGACAAACGGCAGGGGGGTAAAAAAATGCCGCGATTTGTGGTGCGGGAATTTGAAATTGGGGGGAGACAACTCCCCAGTGGTGATTAGTGGAAAACAAATGTTGAAAATGCGATAGAATTATGCATAAATGAAAAATGAGGACGGAAGAGAGCAGGGGGAGGAGCCCCCTTACAAATTGGCGAACGATTTGAAAATGAAAATGGCTAAGTTACGCAATGACAAAGGGAGGGGGAGGAGACCGGGGGAGACGCCCCCGAAGAATTGCTGGCGAATAACTAATTCAAAGACGGCAAAATGAATCGGCCAAAGGCTGATCAGATAAACAAAATGGTAATGCAAAAGGAAAAAGGGGGGATTGAATGAATGAATGAAATGGAAAATGTGCAGAAATTGGGACAAAGAAAATGTTTTCGGATAAATGACGGCCAAAGGCCAGCGAAAAATGGGGGATTGGGGAAAGTGGCGAAGAAATGCATAAACAATTTGCAAATCGGAGAAGTGAGACGATTGGATACGATAGGCGAAGAGAGAGAGAGAGAGAGAGAGAGAGAATAATAAATGTGAATAAAAATAAGAAATGGCAAAATAAATGTGGGGAAATTGCGAGGGAAATGGCTGAAGGATCGAAATTGGCTGTCGGGAGTGGCTCTCCCGGTGAAGTGTGGGATCCGTCCGTCTCATCGGCGCCATTTCTTTCGTTTTTCGTCCTTCGGTGCGCGCCGCGGAGCCGCTTCGGGATGATCAAGGACGCCGCCTCCCCATTGATTTTCCTCCTCTTCGTCCAATTCCACCGACGTACCGTCCTGGTTGAACACCAGGAAGCCGAGCTCCCCCAAACTGCGCCCGGGAATTCTCCCGCTTCCATCCTCCGCCTTCTCGTCGCCAAGAGAAACTTTGGCGACACTCCCCCCCGCGGCGCCGGATCGTTCCTCCTCCGTGCCGTCATCGCCATCAATCGACACACAGTCCTCATCGATCACCAAATGCCGAATCGTCCTCGGGGGACTTGTTGGAACCCCCGCCTCTTTCTCTTCCTCCCCGCTCTTTGATGATGATGCGGTGGTGGCAATGGTGGCATCAGTTGTGGGCGTTGAAATGTTGCCGGAGGGCGACACCGCAAAAAGAACACCTGCGGAGCAAAATTTAAACAATTAAATTTTGTTTTGCAAAAACTGTGAGTAATCTAAACAAAATGACAAAATGTGTGTTTGGATGGGTGAGAAATTTAAAAAAAAATTCTTGGAAATTTATAAGAAATTTCAATTTCAAGAAAAAAATTGTTGAAAAAATTTTCAAACGATTTTTTTCAAATTTTTTATAATAAATTATTATTTTTTGAAAAAATAAAATTTTTTAATTAAATTTTCAAATAAAATTTTTTCTAATTTGTAAGATTTTTTATTGAGTCTATTACTATAGAATTAATATAATGATGTAAAGTTCAATAAAAATTTGTTCGTCCGGACCACGTTGTTGTTGGTGTTGGCCATGTGCTGCTCCAACAGTTGGAGTGGTCGTTCCGCCGCGTTCAGCAACCGCTCCCGCTGCTTTAATTACAAGTTTGAGAATTTAAAAAATTTCTTATTTTTTTCCTTCAGTGTTCTTCTTCTAAATCGCCGTCGGGAAAAAACTTTTTTTGTAAATTTTTAAATTTTCAGTTGCCATTAAAATTTTTTATTTGGATAGAAAAGTGCGCAGGGCGGAAGAAATGTATTTAAAAATGTAAAAAAATATTTATTTAATTCAACTAAAATTCAAAAAGATTGGAAGAGGGGTAATTGAAGCTTGCTTGCTTGTTTCCCAAAAAATAAAAATAAAATAAAATTCCATTTTCTAATTATTTAAATTTGGAAACGCACTTCAGCAAGGCCAAAGTTGGCCGTGCCCGCCTCCTCCAGCCCGTACTTGTCCAGCGTGGCGCGCACAACCTGCTCCGCGGTGTCGGTGGCGTTCACCAACAGAGTCACATAGGGCCGATGCGGGAACAGTTCGACTCCGTAAATTTTCAAACTCCCACCTGTTCAGCAGGGTAAACAAATTAATTCAATTAAAAATGGGTAATTAAAATTAAAAAAAAATAGCATTAAAATTAGAAAAACCGCTCCCGGAAATTTTTTTTACAAATCCGTTAAAGATTTTAATATATTTTTTATAAAAATTCAAACATTAAAAATTTTTGGAAAAGTATAAAAAAATTTAAAACCATTTTTTTTAATAGTTAAAGCAAAACAGCGAAAAGAACTTGAACTCACAAATAAACCAAAACTCACTATTTGTATTACAAAATATTTTATTGTTAGAAAAAAAAATTTATAAGAAAATTCAAGAAAAAAAACTTAGTAATTCATAATAAAATTTAAAAAATCGCTAGGAAATTGTTTAAATTTTTTTTCTTGACTGCTGCCAAATATTTTCCTCGCCTTTTCAGGTGACAATCCAGCGATCGCAGAATTGTATTTGGGTCGAGCAGGGAGGGTGCAAGCCGATTCCGAATTGATTCCGATTTCCGGCTTTTTTTAAAGGCTTGCGGTTTCCCGATTTAGGATTTGGAAGCACTCTTTTTTTCTCTCTCTCTCCCTCTCTCTCTCTATTACTCTCTACCCCTCCTCTATCTCTATTACTCTCTCTCTCAACAACGGTTGTTCCTCTCACTCTTTCTCTCTCTATTACTCTCTCCCCCTCCTCTATCTCTATTACTCTCTCTCTCAAAATGAAAATAGTAGTAGTTACTAGTGCAGATTTTCGCCCTTAATTTTCAGCCCCGCCATTTCAGTCCCAGTCCCCTTTCCTCTCACTCTCTCTATTACTCTCTCTTCCACTGACCGCTGTTCATGTGCCGTAGCCGGTCGTCCAGCTTCTGTTCCCGACGCCGTTTCAGCACCAATTCGGGATTGGACAGTGTACGAGCAAATGGTGCCAATGTGCCGCAAAGCGGAGAAATTGGTGGCAACAATGCCGCCGACGGTACCGAGTCATACAGGTGGTGTTTTTGTTTTTGAGGGCTAATTGCTAAAAATAATTTTCAGTTTCAGTATAATTTAACCATGACAGACTCTCCTTTTTGAATGGGATTTGATCAAAGATACATTGATTTTGTCATGATCAATCTATCAGGTATGTATCGGCATGCCATTTCCGACATTTTTAGGCTCAGTATTAACGACTGCCGTAATTTTTGGGCCGTAGGAATTTTGTTTTTGGAATTTTTTGAGGGGCATCGGCACATATCCCCTGCTGGTCTAGAGCTGTGTTCAGAAAACCCCAAAAATTTCTCGATTAGAGACCTAAATATCCGAGAAATTTCTCGAATCGTGGAACGAACACCGAACAACTTAAAAAGGCACACATCACGAACACAAACAGATTCACACACACCTTTATTCTGCAACAGTTGCGCTCTCTTTTTCCCTCCCCCAACACTCTTCACACTGCCGCCCAATGGCGGTGCCGTCGTTGGTGTCACTGTTGCTGCTTGTCGCCGCTTGGAGAAGCGTCGCGGAACGCTGCGCGTGAACTCGGCACTCGCCGCCGCAGGACGCAACACAAAGCGACCGTTACGCATCGGTGACGGCGGCGGCACACAGCGCTCGCTGCCGTCGCTCCTCTCCTTGTCGCCGCCGTTGTAACAACACCAGCCCAGCTGGACCAACAACGGTCGCTCGTCCGCGTCCATGTGCCGCTCGCTAACGCAGTCACAGTTGCTGCCACTCGTGCCATCGTCGTCGTCGTGCACCTCCCACAGCGAGTAGGAGGCGCTCGCCGGCGTCGTCATGTGCATGTCGTCCGCCTCTGCGTGGAATTTGGCGACTAACGCGTCCACCACATGTGCGACGGTGTGCATGCTGGACACTCGCATGCATTTTGTTGCCGCGGCACCCGTTGTCGTCGAAGCAGGGGACGACTGTTGTTGTTGCCGTTGGTGATTTTGGAGTTGTTCATGAAGATGGAAGCGGATCACCCCGTGGAACTCCGTGTTCTGTGAGTTCGAGCAATAAACGGTTAATATTTTTTTTAGTTAATTCGATGATGAAGCCATCGGAGAAGAGCAATATGCTTTTCGTAAATAAATCCCGCCCCCTCGACCCCCTCAAGAAGGGGTGGGCAAAAAATCACAAAAACTCGGTACTGTAAACAAAGAAAGGCCGAAAAACATAATATGAAAATGTATCAATGACTCTTCAGTCATTTTTTTCGAGTCTCCCATAATTTGCCACAAAAAGCGGCAAGTTCAAAGGGTATTTTTGGTTTAATAACCCCCCCCCCTCCCAACGGCATGGGAACACATGAGCACCAGCAGAAACCACACCTCGTCAGGCAAACTGATCGCGAACATGTCCATCATTGTGGCGTTCCAGCGCTCAATTGTCTCACACAGTTTTTGCCTTTGATGTGCCGCCGTCGCCATTTTGGACAAAACAAACAAACAATTAATTAAAAGGGTTTTACAGGCAAGAAAATGTGTCAAAAATTTGGAAGGCAAGAAGAGAATTAGTCAAAAATTAAGGCGATGATGATGAAGGAAGTCAAAAATATGCAGAAAATATTATGGGAGATCATTGAACAATAAGGCCACTGAAAAGTTAAAAAAACAAATAATTAAAATACATACAGTAACAATTATTATAATAGTACAGTATCTCGCGCTGTCGGAGAATTGGACAACGAAACACCGCAATTTCATGGAACTTTTATATATTTTTTATTTCATTTTGTGGAATATTTTTAATATATATATATATACACACATAAAATATATGAATTGGGAAATGATGGATTTAAAAAAATTGGGTCCCAATTTTGGAATTTTTTGGGAGAATTTCCGACGACGATAGCCCCGCGATTGCACTACTGCTGCTGTGGTGGATGATGACCGCATAAACGATTGTGCTCCATCCACAGCAGCCATGGGCTGCTGCTGCTTGATGCTGTCGATGGGGCGGAATGATGCGCGTGAAATGCCCAATTTGCGCAATTTGTGTCTGTCTGTACAAGGGAAAATCTATTTGAAAATTCAAATTTTCTTTGTGTCTATGCCCAGTAAAAAATGGATGATTTGCCATAAAAATAGAGGTACTTTTCCGTTTGGGGGCCCCACATTTATTTTACTTAAAAAATGTCAATTAAATGCGCAATGAATATTCAAAAACAACGCTTCAGCAATTTGGGAGTCATAAAAGCAAAAATTTAAAAGGAAAATTAGGTGAAATTAAAAAAAATTGTTTAATTTCTGTAATAATTTTGCTATACATAATTGCAATTTCCCCGTGGTGCAATATCAATTTAATTAACAATTATTTTTGCTTTGGCCAACATATCCCAACTTTTTGCTAGCCGTAAAAATGATTATTAAAAGAGGCGATAAATAAATTGTTTTCTCGGGGATTGACTTGTTAAACAATGAAAAAATTTCTCTCCCTGAAGAAAAAATGGTCCATCATTAATTTATTTGTTCATTAAAACATTTTGTGCAAAATAAAACTAAATAAACGCGAAAAAAACGAAGATTCAAAATGTAAATGAATGGGATGGGATGAGATGACAAGGTTTTTAATCTTCGCTAAAAGGAACAAAGAAAGGGGGGGGGTAAATAAAAATTTTAAGTATTTTCGTAATTTTAATTTTAGGATAAACAATATTTTCCCCACATGTTCAACAAAGCATCAAACTACGACAACTTTCTCTCCCATCTACCTCCTTGCGAATATTATTGTCCCGATCAAATGAAAGTCCCAGACCAACAGAAATTTAATGATTGGTACAAAAATAACTACTTTAAACCTTTTAACCTTAAGGAAAAACTTCCTGAATATTGTTGTAATGACGTACAAATCCTTACCCATGCCCTCGTCGAATTCGGCGGATGAACGAAAATGAGTGAACACGGCGAATGGAGAGGGACGGACGGAATGATGGGCAAATGTATGCCGCCCGCCTTGGTGAGAATCAGTTAAAAAATGGTAAAAATTTCAAAAGCAATTTTTATTTGTCTTTAAATTTCAATTTATCTGTTCCGTCGGTTCCCAAAAATTAAAAAAAGGACGCCGCAAAAAATGGCGTAAAAAGTCAAACACTGAACTTTTAATATGAAAATTGAGTTTTTTTTTAACAAATACACCAAAATTTTAAAAAGGCGGCGCTCGTCGGCCTCATCTTTTCCCAAAAATTTACGCTGAAAAAGCTGTTGTATGCCATGCCAACAAAAAAAGGCTCGTCATTAGCATTTGCAGTCTGTACCCAATCCAAGCCCTCAAATCCTGCTGGGACCGTTCATTGTGGCAAGGCAAAATTTAAAACATTTGTATTGTTTTTGTGGCATTGGTAGACATATTTAATTGCCATTCAATGGCCAAAGAACAAGCAAAAAAAAGCATTCAAAAAAGGATTAAAGCAAAATTATGCCGAAATTTTTCAGAAAATTTGGAGCAATTTGTGTGTAGAACAACGATATGCAAATGGGGAAGAAAGAAAAAATGGTGCCATTTGTTAGTTTAGGCTCACAATTTTTTTTTTAAATCTTAGGGGATAGAAAATTTTTTTTTTTTGCACACCAAAAAGGACACTCTTTGGCTATTATTAGAAAAAAGTTTTTTAAAAAATGCAAAATCCAAACTAAAAACTAGCAAAATTTGGCATTTAGTTATTGGTCACCAAAAAGTGAAAGTATTAAATATTGGGAAAAAAGCAGGACCCACATCAAAAAATGGCATAATTAATGGCAAAATTTGTTTACAATGGCTCAAAAAAATGCGAAATATCATTTAATGAAGTGAGGGCGCGAGGGAAAAAAAACACTTTAGCTTGACTCTCTGATCCGAAAAATTATTCAAAAAAAATTGGGTAACTTATGTAAATGAAAAAATAGCCAAATTTGCATCTATTATATAATTCATCAAAATGTGAAAGTGTGAATGGGAACGGAAAGCAGGATTAAGCATCAAAAAA
>CP049708.1:14614288-14639728 GCA_004148225.2 Heterodera glycines | reverse complement strand
TTTGGCGCGAAACGCGACTTTTACACCCCTAAGAATTGGATTAAATTCCCCTGAAATTTTTCAAAATTTTACCTATAAATGGGCTAATTTTCAGTGAAAACTTCTTTATAAATGATCAAAATTTCCAATTTTCCCCCGGCGGCGCCTATCGGCACCGCCGCGCCCCAAAACTCCTATTTTTTCTTAGAAAAATGGCCCAAAATCGCAAAATTTGGTAATTTTTTTGGTGAAAATCTGTTAACAAATTTTATTCAAATTTTCCCGGCGGCGCCTACCGGCGCCGCCTGCCCCTTGTTTCCAAAAATTTTTTGGAAAAAGCGCGCCTCAAAAAAGCTTTTTATTGATTTTTAAAATTTGTAATAAAATTTTACAAAAAAATGATTTTTGCTTTATGATTTTGACTATTAAAAAAGTTGTAGAAAAAATTTCGCTTTCGCGTTTCGCAATTTCGCGTTTTTTGGAATTTCGCGTTTCGCATTTATTTTCCTTTCGCATTTTTTACTTTCGCAAATTTCGCGTTTCGCGTAAATTTAACCGCATTTTTTTAAATAAGTTAACTTTATTTTAATAATTTGCTTCCAAATTTATTATTTTTTTTTGTTTATGGTTTTTAATTTTCTTATACATTAATTGTTTTTTGATTTATTTTGCAATGAATTCCGTATTTCAAAATGTCGGTTTATATTCATTTTAACCCGTTAAGTATTCAGGGGTCGCTGATCACAAAACCAGTATTTCGATCAACTTTGACCCCGGACCAGAATTCTGATAAAAGTCGAAAAAAAATTTTTCTTCAACAAATAGATATTGGTTTGTGAACAGTGATTTAGAAATATGAAAAAAAATTGTGGCGGTTAAACTATATAGAAGCCAAAATTTCTAATTTGTACAAATCCTTATATTTTTTAAATGTTATCTAATTCTTTAAGATATTAATGGTACGAACAAAGCAATCTTTTCCTTCCGAGGCTCAGTGTTCCTAATCGTCTTTACAAAAGATTGATTTGCCTACTTCAACAGGAAATCAAACGGGTTATAAGCTACCGGTCAAAAAAGCAGTCAAACCGGTTCAAAGCTCCGGTGAAAAAAAAGCGGTCAAAAATTTTGAATTATTATGAAACAGAACATTTGAACAAGAAAAGAAAAATGAAAGAATTATTTTCTGAAGATAATGAAATTTCTAAAAATTTTTTGAAAAACATAAGAAAATAAATATAATAATTCGTTCGCTTGCGCTTCTTTGGCCTGTAATAAATTTAGTTTTACATCGCCAGGCCCAAGTTGTTTTAAAATATCAGGACAAGTTTATCATAAATATAATCCAATAGCACAACCGACAGACCATAATTCATTGCCAACAAATGACAGTTGTATTTTCTCGATAGTTGCGAAGCACAAAATGTAATTACATTCTCATAATTTAGATATATTTTTGACAGAAAAAATAGAAATAATTCTTAGAAAAAATTTCCCTTTGCTAAAGCTTATGAAATGATGAGAAATGTAGTAGACGAACAAAAACAAATAAAAACAATGAAACACAGGAAGTTAAAATGTTGTTGAGTTTACGGAAAGGTTTTGATCCAAATCAATACAATCTCCAGCACACAAGTGAAGTAGCTGCGATTATTGTATGCAATGCAAATGAAGAAATACCAGCGGCAAATATAATTGTTGTTGAAAAGGGTAGCAAAAAAATTAAAAATATTTACCCGTTGGACCCTATTGTTGAACCATTAATTTATCCTTTGTTATACCCAATGGGAACAAAAGGATGGAGCTTTGACATAAAAATCAAAACGGAAAAAAGATTTCATTTTGTGATTTTATTAAATTCAAGCTATTTTACAGACATTCTTATTTTTTGCCTCATCATTTTTCTAATCAACTTTTTCAACAATGGATTTTTGACCAAGCGGCCCGTGTTGAATGGGATAGACTGAACTATATTAGAACTCACCAAAAAGAATTAAGAGCGTGTAGTTATAAGGGATTAGAAGATTATCTTTTTAACAAAGCTGAACAAACGGGAGTAATTATTGGAAAACAAGTGATTTTACCTTCGTTTTTTAGGAGGGCCAAGAAACAAAGATCAACATTTTATCGATTCTATGGCTATTGTGGGAGAAAATGGAAAACCGGATTTATTTTTGACATATACAATAAATCCTGAGGATCCGGACATAAAAAAATGTTTAATAAAAAATCAAACTGAAGATAGGCCGGATATCGTAGCAAAGATTTTCAAATTAAAAGCTGATACGAAATTTTTGGTAAAGTTATAGCTTATTGTTGGGTTGTAGAATCCCAAAAAAGAGGTTTACCACCCTTACATTTTCTAATCACTTTACATCCAAAAGATAAATTTAAAAATGCAAATGACATTGAAAAATTTATTCGTGCTAATCTTCCTGATAAAGAAAAAGAACCTTTTTTACGCTCTTTTTTAGAGAAGAGACCCAAATAGGAGAAGATGGATATGCTTTATATAAACGTCCTAACAATGGTGATTTTGAATTTGTAAAAGGACATCGCTTAACAAATCAAAATGTCGCACCTAATAATCCATATTTATTAATGCGATTCCAATCACACATCAATGTAGAATTTTGTTCAGAAATAAACGCTGTTAAATATATAATGGATATGATGCAGCAACAGTTGAATGTGTAAAAGAGGAGCCGAATGGTGAAAAAATTATGTTAAAATACGATGAAGTTAGCCAATATCTTGAGGCGCGTTATTTGAGCCCTGTCGAAGCATGTTATCGATTGTTTAAATTTGAGATATAGGGTAAATCACATTCAATCGGACGATTATAGGTACATTTAGAAAACGAACAGACCATTTATATTGATAAAAATTCCGAAAGTGATAATTTAAAAGAAGCTATGCAAAAAGCTAGCAAATTAACGGCATACTTTAATTTTTTTAAAGAATATCCGAACGCACCGGAATTTAAATATATAGAAATGCCAATTTATTGCACTTTTGACCATAAAAATAGAAAATGGAAATGGCCACTAAAAAGAACCGATAAAGTTATTGGGAGAATATACACAATAAACCCCAAAAATAGAGAATTATATTATCTCCGTTATTTATTGCTCAATAAGCACGCTAAAAGTTTTGACGATTTAAAAATTGTTAATGGTGTTAAATCAACATATATGCCGAAGCGTGTTTGGCGTTAGGATTAACACGAGATGATTCAGAATGGAACAAATGCTTAGATAAAGCAAGCCAATTCAAATTTCATAAAGGTCTTCGTTCACTTTTTGCAAATATTTTAATTAATTGTGAACCAAAATACCCACTTACTTTGGGAAAAATATAAAGATCACTTAAGTTAGGATCTTAAAAAATCGTATACTGATCAGATTGCTTATCAAATAGCTTTATCATTAATTGAACAAAACCTTCTAAACCATCAAAAATGTTTGGACGATTTTAAAGATATGCCAAAAATAAATCAAAATATTCAGAATATTTCAGATGATCAGATAATGAATCCACAAGATGAATTAAACATTGCTTTAAAAAAATATTCTTTAATGAACTGAACAAAAAGAAATTTTTGAGCATATAAAAACAATTTTTGAATGCTCTAATGAAGCTCAATCAAATTGCTTTTACATTGATGGACCAGGGTGGACAGGAAAATCGTTTGTTCAGACCGCTATTTATCATATAGCCTGAGGTTTTTTATAAAAAAAGTGACGAATATGGCATTCAGTGGAATAGCAGCAACATTATTAAAAAATGGAAGAACTGTTCATAATCGATTTAAATTACCATTAGACTTAAACCCGAATTTTCGCGCACAAACGCCAGCCTATTGTTGCCCAAATAGCTAAAAACGCGCTTTTCGTGCTCAATTGTGCGAATTAAATTTAGGAATTTATCAAAAAAATGACGCTCTACAATAATTGGTTTGGATGAAGTGGTGATGAATCGGTGAGGGAGGAGGGGGGACGGACGAGTTAAGGTGTGAAATTCACACTTTTTTTTGAAGGGTGACAAAAGTTGGTGGTTGGGGGGGGCGTTCGGACAGTTTAAGGTGTGAAGTTCACACCTTGTTGCTGAGAAAGGAGGGAAGGGGCGATGAAATATGGTAAAATTCTCACTAATCTGACATTTGAGATCGCGTAATTGATGATTTATCTGTTGAAATTAAAATAAATGATTATAATTTGAGTGAAAGTTCATCAATATGAATCTGTCACTCATTAGATTTTTTTATTTTCGGTGGGGCCAGCAAATCGGTGGCAAAAATGTTCTTTCGGGCGCAATCTTCACACACCTCAAAGTTCACAGAGAAGTGCTGATGATCCACAGCGCGCAGCACCTTTCCTTTATTGAAGTACAGCTTGTTCCAATCCTCTTAAAATTTTAAAGGACTTTTGTTAACATTTTAAAATTACCCGCACACAGGTAGAAGCCCAATAGATACTTTCCCTTCACGAGTACCCACAGCTCGTTGTCTTCGACTTTCCTCTTTTTGACAGCTGGCGCTTCTTCAGCATCCTTTTGCACAGGTTTTGCACAATTATTGCCCCAGCGACTTTTTTTGATCATGCTGCGGGTGTTTGGTTTGGGTTGGACCTTGTCAGTATTCACAGCTTCGCTATCCGTTTGAATTCCATTTCTTTCAGCTTGCAACGGTACATTATCGTTCATTGAAGACATTTTTATTTAAGAAATTATTAAAATGATTTTTGGTTTTGAGCGGATGAACTTGTCGAGCTGAAAAGTGGGCGGAGCCTATCCGATTTCAAAAGTATAAAACCGGCACATTTTTGAATGCCCGCGTCTTTTTCCAAATCATTATTAATTTTATTCACCAAAATGGCCATTAACATGAGCGACAAAAAGGGATTAGTCAAACAAATCCTGGGCGAAGCCGATCTTACCATTACCACCTCTGGTATTACAGTTAGCGGGCCGAGGCTGTCAACGCCACGTTTTATTCCCTTTGACGAGAGCGGCAAATGCCGGTCATGTAAGGCAAACGAGGTGGAGGTCGACACGATGGTGACAAAAGAGGGCATCACTATTTGGTGTACGCGCGTCGACAAAGCGCAGTTTGTACCGTTTGATGTGATCTACGATCTGCCGGGACATTGCTTTTTTCGAGTGAAGAACAAGTCAAGAGTGTTCAATGTCCCTACAGTGAGCTACACTCCGACACGTGCAGACCTAGGGGTTTCAATTGAAGAGAAGGACTTGAAGAGAAAAGCAAAAGTGGCTCTTGATTTGGTTGAGGCAGGAATGGTGTCGGACGCAATGCAGGGGGGAGCACGTTGGAAGAAAGCAAAGACTGCGATCGATGTGTTAGGTGATTTTTTGCTTACTGAACCACTGAGAGGATCTCGGAGACATTGATAAAACTCTTGATGAATTTTTTGAGAGTATTAAGGCAGCAACCACCAATATGTAATGATATTTAAGTCTTTGCTTTTGTATTCTTTTAACCACAATAAAAATGTTAAATTCACAAGCGTTTTCCACCAAAGATATTTGCTTTAAATTGCCCTTTGGATTAATTATTTCGGGGCCCTCCTCCTCAGGTAAAACCCAATTCCTACTAAAATTTATTGCTGAGTTCTCCGAGTTAATCTCACCCAGCCGGTCTCCATTCTTTATTGCTTTGGTGAAATGAACTCAGCGGTGCCCGTACTTCAAAAAGCGGGGGTTGACGTTTATGCGGGAGTCCCGTCAGAAGAATTGATCAAACGCTTGCCCAAGCCTCTTTTGTTGATACTCGACGATCTTATGCTCTCCATGGACGAGCGATACCTGTCAGATTTGTTCACCAAAAAATCCCACCACCATCAATTTGCGGTAGTTTTTGTCACTCAAAATTTGTTCGAGAAAAAGATCAAAGTGGCGCGCCTGTCCTCCCAGTACCTGGTACTGATGCGAGCACCCAACTCTCTGTTGTCGATCAGAAATGTTGGAATCCAACTTTTCCCGCGCCAACTCGACTCTTTCTGGATGCGTACCGCCAAGCGACCGCCCGTCCCTACGGCTATTTGCTGATCGACATGCATGCATCATCGGACCCATCGTTGCGTCTGCGCACAAACATATTTAAGGAAGAGCAGGAGGAAGACGAAGGCATTGTTGTTTTCATTCCCAAAAATGGAGGACCATAGTCAACAACAACAACAGATAATAATAGGACAGCTAATAAAAGACAACTCGGACTGGCTATGTGCTTTGGCGAGAGTCCGGCTAGCTATCCTTTGAGGATAGGCCGCGGTGAATTAAGCCATATGAATACATGAGATATGAAAAGGTTTGAGAAAAATGCAAAAACATGTGCCAATTCAGCGTCCCGGGCCAACCGAACTCCATAGGCACAGGAGTCCGGCTAGCTATCCTTTGAGGATAGGCCGCATAAAAAAGCACCAAAAGAAATGAGAAATTTTAGAATTGATCGAGACTGATGAATAATAATAATAATAATAATAAATTGACTCAATAAAATGAGAAATTACGAGGCAAAAACGCCCCATCATCCGCTGTCGGCAGAGGCGGATTAATTTGCCTTTGGAAAATTACATAAAAAAAGAAGGAATTCATATATAAAAAATAAAGAATTCATTCAATTATTATCTAAATTCAATTATAATAATAATTTAGCATTATGGCTGTTTGTAAATGCAAAGTGTGCGAGGAGTGCCGTCGAAGCAACGGCTGCATGAAATTAGCGAGCGGAAAAAAATTATTGAAAGCTGCGGTGGGGATCACCACTATATAAAAATGATTGAATTACGGATGCGCGACTTAGAGCTATATAAACGAGCTTATAGGCGAATAAAATCTGTGATCGACCAAGTGCTGGAAGGTTGGTAATATAAGGAGGGTGAAATTTTTAAAAAAATTTAGGGCCATTCCATGTAAAATGCACTTCAAAGTGCCAAGAAGAATATACATATTATTTGATTAAATGGGAATGTTGCACTGAGGATTATGGACGGGGAGTGGGCTGCACATATTCAGAAATTAGTGATATAGTAAGAAAAAAAATAATAATTAAAATAATATTTAACTGTTAGAGCCAAAATGAGTTGTTGGCATATTACGATCGGGAACGGGTGGTCGGCGAGATCGATCCGCCGTTGGCGGATAACAATGCACCGTTGGCAATGGCTGGAATTATAGCCGAGTTGCGCGGTGGAAAGTTACCGCAGGGAAATTTGGCTCAAGATGATTTGACCCAAAATGAGGACCTAATTGCGGCGGGGGAGGAGGTGATTATAAAAGAAATTTTTAAAAAATAATAAAGTTAAATAGTAAATTTTAATGGATAAAAAAATCGAAATGTTGTCTTAATTGTAGGCCGCAGGGCAAGATGCTCCAGTTAAAAAGCGGGCGCGACGCAAAAACAAAAAGAGGGGCGGTAAGAAGGTACAAAAGGGGATAGAAGAGGAGGAGGAAGAAGAAGAAGCAGAAGATGAGGGGGAGGAGGAAGAAGAGGCAGAAGAGGAGGGGGAGGAGGAAGAAGCAAATGACAGTGTGCAGGGTAGCAGTATAAGGTCCGGTCAATTGACTCGGCCATTACGGCTTCTCCACAATGTCGGCCACGCAGCGAAAAAAGTGCTAGGGAGGAGCCGACAATGGTGGCAAGAGCGCAAAGAGCGCAAAAAGGCTGAAAAGGGAAGATGCGCTAAAACAGTAGGAGCAGCGGAAAATGATAAATTGAATTTTGATTAAAATTCATTTTTTTTGTTGTTAAAAATAAATTTTGTAAAGAAAAATAGAAAAAAGGGAATATAATTATTTATTATTTGTTTAATATAAACGGTATATATTCGGGTGTCAAAAATAACATATATTTTAAAATTTTAATACATAAAAACATAAAACGGCATAATTGATTAATTTAGTTAATTCATTATTCACAAAAAACAAAAAAAAAAGATTTTTTTCCGTGCCTGTGGTCAGTTAGTGTTCCCTCAATTTTTCCTTTGGCCTCTGCTCAATAATCCCCCCAGTCCATTTTTTGTAAAATTGATTTTTTGAAACCCGCAAACAAATTTTTTACACCTACTAATTGGCCATTTAATTATAGTAAAGAAAATCCCGACCCAACACCCTCCCCCCTCCAACCAACTTTTGTCACCGTTCAAAATAAGGTGTGAATTTCACACCTTAAATCATCCGCCCCCCCCTCCTCCCTCGCCAATTCACACCTGGTAATTGACTAATTGACCTCTTGATCCCACTCACATTTCAAAAAAAAATCCCGACCCAACCCCCTTAAAACCCACGAGACCCCTCCCCAAACTACGCAATAGGTTTAGCTCTAAACCTGTCACCCCTCCTACACACCCCTCCCTACCGATCACTCAGGTGTGAATTTCACACCTGGTAATTGACCTCTTGACCCCACTCAAATTTCATAAAAATCCCGACCAAAAACCCCTCACACCCATGGGACCCCTCCCCAAACGACGCAATAGGCTTAGGTTTAAACCTGTCACCCCTCCCGCGCACCCCTACCCACCGATCACTCACTATCGACCCCTCCCCTCCCCCGCCACCTTTTGATTGACAGGTGGCGGCACCTTCAAAGCCCAAAACCAACCAATAGGCTGGCGTTTGTGCGCGAAATTTTCCCGCCCAAACTACGCACCGGGGAGGTTAACTACTATTAGAGAACAGATGTTTTTGTTTTTGATGAGGCACCAATGGCACCTAAATATGTAATTGAAATAATCGATAAAAAATTAAGAGAGATACATAAAAGCAATCTTATTTTCGGTGGGAAAATTATGATTTTAAGTGGTGATTTTAGGAAATGGTAATAATGATGAAATTGTATATATCTTCCAAAAATTTGAGATATTAAAGGCAATGATTTGGTTGAAGAAATATTCAGTGAAATAATTAAAACAAATGATTATTCAAAATTATGCAGCTATTGTATCTTGGCACCTTATAATAGAGAAATCAATGTTTATAATGATCAAATTTAAAAAAAATTTCCGGGCAAGGAATATGTTTTTAAAAGCATTGATGATGCTGAAAGTAAAGGAGCGCCTATTCTTCCAGAGGTGCTAAATATACTTCAAACAAACAGTCTTCCTGACCATGAGCTTAAACTTAAAATTAATTCTGTAACAAAATTAATTAGAAACATAAATGTAAATATGGGCTTATGTAATGGAACACGTGTACAAATACTTGATATTAAAAAGAATGTTTTAAGAGTAATGATTTTAACAGGAGATAGAATCGGAGAAATTGATTTTATTCCAAGAATAACATTAATAGAAGATAAAAAACTTCCTTATATACTTAAAAGACATCAATATCCATTAAAATTGGCTTTTTGTATGACAATTAATAGTGCGCAAGGACAAACTTTTAAGAAAGTTGGTATTGATTTAACACGTGACGTTTTCGCTCATGGTCAATTGTATGTGGCTTTATCGAGAACAAGAAGTTGGGAACGAATTAAAATTAAATATTCGAACGAAAATAAAGAAAAAAAGGTTAAAAACATTGTTTGGTTGGAAGTTTTAAAGTGAAATATATCTTTTAAAAAAATTTTGAATTTTAGCTTAAATTTTGTTATTGTATAAATGTAAAGGAGCAAATAAAGGTAAGTTAATCGCTACATTAAGGGGGAGGGTGTAGCATATGATGGGGCGGTACATCATAATTTGTCCCTTTAACTATCATTTAACTCCCCAGCTCGTTTGATACCCATTGTTTTTAAAACCATTATTTAAGTGCGCAAATTGTGCTATAGCCTGGAATCTAGGACCGAAAACTTGGGTCCCGTACGGCCTCGATGCTAGAATAGAAATAAAGAAATTTCAATATGCGTCTTTTGACGCTCATGAACTAGCAAAACTTCATGCTCTAAGAAATTATGGTGGAGGGGAGCATGATGAAATTGAAGTGACGGAAAAAGCCTGGAAGCAAAAGCGAAAAGAATATAGCCATTACAGGAAGGGGTTTGACCCAATATATCCCCATCATCAACCCCTACAGCAAAAAGAAAAAGAAATAATTCCCCGAAAATATATACAACTGAGCAATTATTGGTTTCGTTGTGCCGACTGGTCAGACCAATCAATCCGCTACCGGTGTTGTGTTAACACGTGCCGAGTTTCAACGTCACTCAACCGCTCTACATGTATGTATTCGGACCCCAGCCCTAAACATAAAGATGTTCTTCACGTGTTTGTTCCAGACGACCAGTTATTAAACCTTCCCTATAATTTAACACTCTGATTTTTTAATTTTGTGCTGTTTTTTGAGTGTTATGGTGTTAATAAAAAATTCCTTAAAAATTCTCAAAAAAACGCAAAATATGTACGAAAAAAGGCGAAAAAGTTCAAGACATATATAAAAATATGTAGATAGGTAATATGTAGAAAATCCCGAAATATATAAAATATGTAAATAAAAGTCCCAACTTCTGTTGGCAAACATAAAAAAAAGTGTTTTTCCTACTATTTAGGCTAGGAAGAAAAAAATGTATTTACATAAAAATGTTCCCTGATCATAAGTCAAGGACAAAAGGTATCAATTGTCGGTTTTATTAAAATGACAATCATTCGGCGTTTGCCCAATGCAATAGAAAAATATTAGGTATATGACAATCGAAAGCACAACAAAAAAGGCGTACGCCCAACGAAAGAAATCAAATTAGCGTACACCAAACAATCACAAAAGAGGCCATATAGAGTGTGGATTATAGGACAAATGTCAGAAAAAAGCAGGCAATAAAAAATATATAAATATTTTTATTGAAAATTACTATTTTTACTTTTATTTGACTTTTTAATATTATGAAAAAATTTACCGTTAATTAAATTTATTCACATATGTATAATTATAAAATATTATAAAAATTTCATTTTAAAAAAATATAAGATTTTTTTCTCAACAATGCAAATTTTTTATTATCAACAAATCACATATTTCATAACAAAAGTGATGCAAAAAATTAAATTATAATCTCAACATAAATTCATAAAATACTTGTCATATCCATCATAAAATTTGGCCCAAAATTTAATGTGTCTAAAAATAAATAATAATTATATAGTTGTTTTTATTATATATTATGAACAAAAAATTATTCTACCTATTCTTTCCCCATTACACGCAAAAATTACGTTTCCGGATTGCAAATTTATGCCACATCCTATTACATCCCCTCTACAAAAGCGGGGGACGTGTACGATGGCCGGTCCATCGCAACTGTAGTCGAAGCCCAACAACTGTCCGTCAACATCGTATGCAAATGTGCGTTGGGTCCAACCGACGATTTCGTTTTTTGGGATTGCATTTCCCCCCAATCCTATGCTAACGACTCTAAAACGTGAAAACAATAAATTTAAAAAATAATATATTATACCCTTCAACTATGCGGGTTTCAAAATACAATACCATAGGAAATTGATCACTGTTTGCAAGTGGTGAAAAATTAAACGAAGACATTTCTTAATAGAATTTAAGATAAGCTAATGAAAAAAACAAACCATAACAGATGCCTGTGCGTGCCATGAATTATGATCATTTTAATATTAATTATTCCTAAAGTTTGGATATTATTTAAGAAAATGTGATTTTTTAAAGTTGAATTTATAAGCAGGATAATAATTGTATCCGTTTCGGGTATCAATTTATATATTTTCATTTTACATTTTTTATTACAATGTTTAAAAAATTGTTTTTGTCTCGTGATTTTAAAGAAAACAACACAACATTTATTTTTTGTTTAAACACACCCGAATAGCAGTAAGTTACCTAACAATTTATCGAATTGATGGTTTTGTGTAAATTAATTAATTGAAGAAATGAAAATGAAATACACGTGAAAATATGTGGGCGGATTAATACACTAAATTATTGCATTGACGAATAATTTATTATTACTTTATGATTTTAAATATTTGTAACTTTGAGATATTAAAAGTATAGAGCATCGAATGCATAAAACCTCGTAAGATGAAGGTGAAAAGAAAAATATAATAATTGTAAATAAATAAAAAACGCAACAATATTAACTAAAGTCACTAGTTTTTGCAAAATCACAAAAAAAGCAATAATCAAACGATTGGTTTTGACGCAAAAAGTCACTCGTTTTTGCAAAATCACAAAAAAATGCAATAATCTTAACGATTGGGTTTGACGTAAAAAAGGTCACTCGTTTTTGCAAAATCACAAAAATGCAATAATCTTAACGATTGGTTTTGACGTAAAAAATAATTAATTATAAAAAAAATCGCAAAAAAAACAACAATAATCACAACTAAATCATTTGGTTTGCAAAATCAAAAAACGCGATAATAATGTTTGGTAAAAATATTCCTATTCAAAATCGCAAAAAAAAAGATGAAAATTTTATTAAACACAAATAATGTTAATATACTTCCAAAGAGGTCAACTTTTATTAGATACACAAAAATCGCAACCAAACACATACAAATAAATTGAGTTTAAAAATCATTCGGTAAATAATGAATTTAATTTAAAATTACGAATGCTAAAATATTTTATGGTTGAAATTAAAATAGGATTGGTAAACATTGAAAAAAATACTCTATTCAACTCTAAAGGGTGTAACGTATTTTTCTCTAGTCTGTTTTGTCCTTGAAGGGTTTCTTCGAAAAGGTGTATAGAAAATTTCAGGAAGCTCTTCAACTTTTTCATTTTCTATTAAATATTGTGTCGCCACAAATCGAATTCTTCTTATCAAATCATCGATTTCTGAGCAATAGGCGTGACCCTGCTGAATAAAATTCTCGGCAATTAAAATGCTTTCTTCTGGCTTTTTCATTTTGAATTTGGCAATCGGATAAATTTGATACACTGATACATTTTTCAAGTTCACCCATCACGGAGAAATATTTTTGTATTCATTCATAATTTTTACCGATATTTTTCTCAGATTTATTACCAGTTCTAATAAATTTTCATACATCTGTTCAATGTTAGGCGTCTGAAAGGCGGTTATAAGATAATATTTTGCCTGTTCAGAAACACAGTTTGAAAATATGACCATATACTCAATTTCTTGAACAAATTTTATTTGTTTATTCCATATTTTTTTTTGATTTCATTTTTAATAAAAAGTATTTCATGTTCAATCGTTGTCATATTTTTTTTAAACGAGTCATAATTTAATTTTAAATTACATCTTATATATCTTATTCATTCTTTATAAGGCTCCAAATTATCGATTGGACTCTATTTTCAAGCTCCAGAATTTTGGTATGTGCACGTCGTGCTTCCAGGTGCAATCGTGTGGATTCAATCAATGAAGACATGGCTCTTTCTTCTAGCTTTGATGCCTGATCAAAACTTTTCAATCTCTCAAACTCACGCCGAGCAGATTCCGCTTTATCCGATTCTGAATTTACCTTGTCCAAAATTGTGTAAATTTCCCAAATTGAATCAGAGAGCTTAAGAAACAAATCTCGTACACCGGAAGCGTATGGGGCCTTTTCTCTTGTTTTTATTGTACGATTCAGAGCATCTCTACCGGATTTGACATACTCTTCGATTTCTTCAGCTAAGACTACAACCTCTCTCCACGATCTCTCTGTCTCTCTTTTGGAGGCTTCGAGAAAAATTGAACTTGCTTTTTCGTTCTTTGTGTTCATTTTTATTTATTTATTTCTATTTTCTATGCCTAATTATATTTTATAGGCAATGAATTCGTCTCTAAATTCTGCTAGGGGCCTTGGCTTTTCAAAATTTATTTGATTTTCTCGCATTATTTCTTTTATTTTATTGGCCATGTTTCCAATTCCCAAATCTGGCTGTGAATAAGAGTTACGATAAGTCTGTCCAATTTCATGCCTATATTTTTAGCTATTTCTATTGATTGTTTGACATCTTCAGCTAATTCTTGACACATCACTGGGTCCTTTCTGTCTAGACATTTTTCCATGCCTTTTTAATATTTTTTATATCCTTTTTCTCATTTTTTATTTTATCAAATTGTGAGTGTATTTTTCTTACTCCATTTAATAGTTTTTCATGCCAACATATGATTTCAGATTTTCCCGAATTTCTATCCTTAATATTTTGAGCTTCAACAATTGTATTATGAGCAGAAAATGAAAAGTCTTTGGCCTCATTAGTTACCTAATTATATCTTTAATTGCTTCTTCAACAGCCCTTCTGGAGATATCCAATTGCTGTTTTTCTTCTTTTGAAAGACAACAACAACCCTCCCCCCTTACCACCAAAAAGAATAAAATTAACACAGATAAAAAATACATTTTTATTTTAATTATCATTAAAGATTTTTATTTATAGTTTTAACGAATCATCTTTATCTTCCTTCTCTTCTTAAATGTTCATCTTCTGAATTAAAAATACAATTTTAAATTCATGGGGTATTTGCCTACCGCTGTGGCAACGAAAAAGTTGTCATTTTCACAGAAATCCTTTCTTCTAAAAGGTTGACGTCCTGATAGGATTGTTGCCGGCGCATAAACTCATTAAAAACAACATCCGCCGTAACTTGTCCCAGTGGGCGTCCAGGGATTATCACCGGATCCGATAAGGCGCAGCAATACAAGTACACGGTCATTTTCTCGATTTTCCACCCGGGCTCTTCCGCTTTCTTTGCTTCATTTATCAGTTTTGTTAATATTTTTTTTAAATTTTTTTCAGAATTTTCGTTTGGCGGGTTTTGGAAGTAAAACGTTGAAACATGTTGTTTTATGCCCATTTTTTTGTTTTCTTTTACATGGGTTTCAACTTCTTCATAATACTTCCCTACTTCCGGACTTTTTCTGAAATAATTACGTCTGTTTTTAGAACGACGCGTTTCTTTCGGGACTTGTTGGAAATTCTTAGACATCTTAAAAAAAGTAAGCAGCGAATTATTATTATGAACAAATATACCAAATGTAAAATCATTAAAATTATTAACAAGAGATAAAATATCAATTTAATAATACCCAAAGAGCAAAACATTTAAATATTGATCGATTATTCCCTTCTTCTGCACAGGTGAATATTCTTTCGTCATATTTCTCGAGAGCATTCTGCTATCCCTTGTTGGCCCAATCTTCTCTGGATAGCGAAACACTTTTTTAACTCCTTCCTTGTAGCCCAAGACCATTGACTTGAACTCCTCATAATCCACTCTATTGTCCTTATTCAATGTAAAGCCCCGGATTTTCGTCTTGTACCAGATCACCCCATCCTTTTTCCTCCTAAGCTTCAAGGCGTATTGTTTTGGACCCGCCGACACATACTCCAAAATGTCACTGTCCGAATATTCTCGAGTCATCTCACTGAACAAATGTTTATAAAATTTTTTAAAAATTATGCTGTTACCCCAAAAATTTCTCTTCCTTCAATGGACAATTCCCCTTCGGATGAGCAAAAGCTAGAGAATCTAAATTTAAAATTTTATGGAAATTATTTCCCTGAAAACACCTGTGTCACAATACAATGGTTTGCACATCTTCTCTTTGTAAACCTGCTCAATGTATTCGTATAGCTTTATCCTTGCGGCACTCGTAGTCCACAGAGACAATACGATATTAGACACCTTATGCTCCCTAATAAATTCTGGTTTTTTGTTGAAAACCATTCGTACAGCCAGCCCCTTCATCCAACATAATCGGTGTCGAAAATTCGATCGTATCATCTTTCACCATCTCAGCGCACTCCTCCATGCTATTAACAATTTTCGTTGAAGAAAGTGTATTCCTCATCGAAAACTTTCCCCACAAACTGTTCAACCCCTTAATTTCTATTTGTTTTTTTTGATTTTATTTGTTTTCTTACTAATTTCGCAATCATCCGAAGACCAGAGTTAAAGGCAATTTGGTCGTAGTCAAGGCTGATGTCATACTTAGCCTTGTAAATTTCAATGATTGCTCTCTTTTCATCTTCGTTTTTCACATCCGACGGCCAGCCTGACGCTTCCACTTTTATTTTAAGAAAGATCCGAACGTAACCTTTGAACAGTTGGCTGTCAAATTGTTCATAATGATAGGCCCTGAAGAATCCAGTTACTCTATAGCCTAACTCCAATGCCTTCCGCAGTTCAATCGAGGTGAAGGTCCCCGAAAATGCCCTTTTTTCCTCGGGGTGGTTACACTTTTTCACATTTTTTGCCATCATCAACAGTCCGTCGTAGGGAACATCATCGGGCGATGTCCAATTCACTTCAAAACTCCTGCTCACCACAATTTTTGAGACGCCAACAGGATATGGGGTGTCTTAATCAAGGAAATAAACAGAAAAATAATCAATTTTACCATAATTTACGAATGGGTAGAGACTTATGATATCAAACATTGCTATCTCAACTTCATCTGTTGCCTTTGCATACAAGCAAAAAGGCATTGTTCGCCCTCCCGCATAAGCGTCCCTCGGATTGATTGGGCCTTTGTCGGACACCCCATCGAAAAACTTCTTCATCGCTCTGTTCCGCTTTAAATCAGCTTTCACATCACATTCCTAAAAAATTTTTCTAAGAAATTTTTTTTATTTTTTGATACCCAAACTTCCTCCACTCTGAAGTTTTTACACTTTTCCCTCAAAAACTCAATTCGCATTTGTGTTCTTCTGAAATTTTCCTCCATGCACAACCCATTTGGTCCAATTGTCCAGGGTAAAAAACATCTCGGGCAGCCGTGTAAAGCACACCCCTTAATGATTGAACATTAAATTGCAACTTACCATTTTTTTCAAACCTGAAATTCAATTATTTTTTTCTCCATTCCAATTACACAATCCACCTTCAGTCCTCCAAATTCAACCTCCCCTCCGTTACAAGCGTGCCTAGCTTTGACCCCCTTGCTTTGAGCTAACCACTCGAAGTACTTCACCGCAATTTTACTCTGATTTTCAGCTCTCTCGTAACCTCCCTCTGGCATAATCGGAATATGTTCTCCTTTCAAGAACTTTGACTGGAATATCTTCATCACAACACATGCTATTGTCACGCTGTCTTTCACCACGTCCATGTCCCCGGTAATGCCCAAAAAAGCTGTCTGAACTTTAAAATCGCCGCCATCAATATTTCCACGTCATTTTCGCAATACACTTTCAGCTGTTCTCCTTAAATTTGCAAACAATAAAATAAGATTGTTTATTTTTGCTTACCTAATTCAAATTCTGTCTCATAATTTTCGTTGTACCATTTTTCGAATTTCTCATACTCCCCATCCTTAATAGCACCGGGACAATAGTCTTCAAAAGGCGGCAGGTGCGGCAGTTTCTTCCCAAAGTTTTCATTCCTATTGTACCTGTGAGGAAAGTACAATTTGGCCGGGATACTCAACCCCAAGGTCTTCGGCAAATCGGCCAATTTGTTTTGGCTTAGCATCCAGAAATCGCGAAAGTGCGAATCGAACCTCCCAGCGTAATGGGCGAATGCAACCGTCTCCGACCCCTTCAATTCCATTATCCAATCAACAAAGCCTCCAATTGGGTCCTCTAATTCGGCAGCTGACCATGTTAGCATCCCTGATCCTTCACAAATTTGACATTCTCCTTTACCTCCCACGCATTTGCTGCACGTCAATGCTGCACTAACGAGATTTGGCTTGTGCACTCCCCCCTCCAAGGTCGTTTCAAGGTCATAAGCCACAATTCTATACCCTTTCTGTTGTCGAACTTTCAATTTTCGGATGTAACATCCCCGCTTTGGGTGGTAAACTTTGCAACGCCAACAGAATTTTTCCCCACATGTGTGTTTTGAGCGTGTTTGGTATGTTTCACCGCATCTTTCGCACTTTTTAAACTCTTTGCAAGCCATTTTTTTGTGTCCTTCAAAGCATGACTCATTGTAGAATTTTCGGTTGCATTCCACGCAATAAATTTCCGCACATTCTTCCGCACAAGGGAACCCAAATCCCATCCGACAACATTTCTTGCAGCGTTCCTTACATTCGATTCTTGGAGCCCGAAAGTCTTTTCCTCCCCGCTTATCCCTGCCTTTTGCATCAATTCAAAAACCAATTCCCGTTGCTTCTTCTCAGTTTTCATGAGGCAGCGAAATTTCATCATAGTTATCCCGTTGTTAATTAAATGGTAATTCAGAGCAAATTCGAGGGAGTAAAAAAGGCCTAAAAGCAAAAGGAGAGCCTAAATTTATGGAAGATTCGTAGATTTGAACTCATTAAATTTACCCTTTGGGACAGAAAGACGACCCAATTCTTCGGTTTCAACGAGAGGGCAGAAACGAGACATTTTGAGAAGATCGAGCAGAAAAAGGACAAAAGGTCACGATGAAAAATGGTCGAGAGAAGAAGAATTGAAAAAGGATGAATTAAATTACGGAATTGAAGAAAATAAAAAAGAAATAGTAGGTGGAGAAGGTTTTGTTGAAAAAAAACAGATTTTTTGAGAGAGAGAGAAGAAGAGTGAACGAAATGACGCCAGTGCTTGCACAAATGCAAAGGGGCGGAGAAACTTGCGGGCGGTAGAGTGAGTGTGATCGATTTTCGGTGCTGTTAGTTGCGAAAAACGGGAGAAGACAGGCGAAAGAAGCAATTTGGTTGGCAAAGAGAAGGGAACTGGCACGGAGAGAACCAAAATTTGAATTTTGGTTGGTGACGAAATTTGATTACAGGTGGGAAGGGAAATGGCACGCAGAGAATGGGCGCACCGACTATAAAGGAAAAGGAAGCGCATTGAGTCCCGAAAGATGGAGATTTGATTGACAGGTGAGAGGGAAAACGGTACGCTAGAGTCAAATTTGAATTTGGTCGAACGCGAAATGCAAAAGGAAGCGTCATGCTGTGTATTTTTTGGCTGGCACCATTTTTTTTGGCTGGCACTGAGTTTAGGATTACTCGAAGAAACAATAAAATTATCTCACGAAATCCAAAAACAATTTTATTTCGAAATCGTATATTTATTTCTCAACAAAATCTTTTCCTTCTCTTCCCATTTGGCATACGCCCAATAATTGTCCTTACCACTGGGCTTACGCCCAATGATCTCCCATCCCATTGGGCATACCCCCAACGATTGTCCTTACCACTGGGCTTACGCCCAATGACTTCCCTTCCCATTGGGCTTACGCCCAATGATTGTCCTTCCCACTGTGCTTACGCCAAATGACTGTCCTTCCCACTGGGCTTACGCCCAATGACTGTTCTCCACGCTGGGCTTACGCCCAATGACTTCCCTTCCCACTGGGCTTACGCCCAATGACTGTTCTCCACGCTGGGCTTACGCCCAATGACTTCCCTTCCCATTGGGTTTACGCCCAATGACTGCCCTTCCCACTGGGCTTACGCCCAATGACTGTCCTCCCCACTGGGCTTACGCCCAATGACTGTCCTCCCCACTGGGCTTACGCCCAATGACTGTCCTCCACGCTGGGCTTACGCCCAATGACTTCCCTTCCCATTGGGTTTACGCCCAATGACTGCCCTTCCCACTGGGCTTACGCCCAATGACTGTCCTCCCCGCTGGGCTTACGCCCAATGACTGCCCTTCCCACTGGGCTTACGCCAATGACTGTTCTCCACGCTGGGCTTACGCCCAATGACTTCCCTTCCCATTGGGTTTACGCCCAATGACTGCCCTTCCCACTGGGCTTACGCCCAATGACTGTTCTCCAACATGTCGCTTACGCCCAATGACTGTCCTCTCCCACTGGGCTTACGCCCAATGACTGTCTTCCCCACTGGGCTTACGCCCAATGACTGCCCTTCCCACTGGGCTTTCGCCCAATGACTGTCCTCCACGCTGGGCTTACGTCCAATGACTGTCCACCCACTGGGCTTACGCCCAATGACTATCCTTCCCACTGGGCTTACGCCCAATGACTATCCTCCCCACTGGGCTTACGCCCAATGACTGTCCTCCCCGCTGGGCTTACGCCCAATGACTTCCCTTCCCATTGGGCTTACGCCCAATGACTGTCCATCCCACTGGGCTTACGCCCAATGACTTCCCTTCCCATTGGGTGGGCTTACGCCCAATGACTTTCCTTCCCATTGGGCTTACGCCCAATGACTGTCCTTCCAACTGGGCTTACTTTGATTTAACAATTTATCGAAAATAAATTTATTTACAAAACAGTGTCCTCATTAGGACAAAGAATTGAATTACAATTTCTTTTAATTTTTGCTGTCATTTTTCTAAAATTTATCCCGTGATCAATTTTGTTTGGCCATTTACCATCAGTTTGAGCGCAAAAATGGTGCGACGCTTCGTGCGCAATTGTGTTGAATAACCGTCTTGTCCCATATTTGAAATGATCTTGGTGGACACGAATCCCCCCGGCACCGCATATCCCCAAAGATTTCCACGGCAATGTCCAAACTTTATGTTATCATCCAGTGTCCCTTAATTAAGACACAATTAGAAATGTTTCTTCTTTTTGTATTACCATTCAAAAATAAGATGTTGATTATTATATAGATCATTTTGCAGAATTAAAAAAAAAATTTCATTGCCGTTCGGTATATCACGCTATTGTTAACATTGGTTATTATTTTGTCAATTATGTCTACCCAGCGTAAAGTATCTTTTTGCGTAAAATATCTATAAAGCCTTTCTTTTATTGTCCGATTAGCTCTCTCTACCACGCCTGCGTGGAGGTCCGGACTATACATTACGTGCTTAAGTATTTGTTTTTCTTGAAAATATTTTTTCATTTTTCCTGCTTGAAACTCTAAGCCACTGTCGCTGTAAATTTTCATCGGTATGACTTTCGACTTTTTAAACACCCGATCAAAAGCCTCGATCATGTCCTCACTTTTCTTTGACTTTACCGGTGCACTGAAGATCATGCGACTTAGAACATCGATTCAGACAAGCAAATATTTATATCCGTCATTATGTCTTTTTAACTGATCGAAAATACAAAGAAAAGCGCTGCGCCCAGGCGCGCATGGACCGGCCGCACACAGTGCGGCGCATTTATCCGAAAATTTGGAACAAGATTTGCGGCCTGATACTACTGTTAAGTAAAAGAATTTATCGAGGTTTAAAGTATTTAATGGTAAAACTAATTAATTCAAATAAACTGAAAAAAGAAGTTTCTAAAATAAACATAAATAAAATAATTATAATGCAAATCGAATATATAAGACATCAATATTACTAAATTAAACGATATATAAAATCTAAAATTGAAAAGTATACTAGATATAAAAAAGCATATTTGTGTTTTGTCAAGAAAGCTACCAAGTGGATTTAAAGATTTAAAAAAAATTCAATCTTAAAAAATAACTTTCATAAGCAAATTCATAATTAATTATTAGAAAAATGAACAAAAATAATTATTAACAAAATTGCAAAGGGGAAAAAAACAACAAGGATAAAAAGAACTAGGGGACGCACCGAGAAAGGAACATAAAAATTAATTTATCAAAATTAACTCCCATCAAAAGAAACGAACTTATAATTGTCATAAAATATCTGAAAGAATTATTAACACGAAATTTGTATAAATTAACACATATAAAATTATAGAAAATTAATTCATTAAATGTAATAAATTAACATTTAATTTTGTTAATAATTTTTTTTATTCCAACTTATATTTAGACATAAATTATTATTCATTTAATAATTTAAACTTTGAAATCTATAAAAATTTTATTTAAGTTAACAAGAATTTAAATTTATGAATGTTAATAGATTTCTTACTAAGTTGAATTAACGGATTGTAAATACTAAAACATAGGAAGCTCAGCAAGAAAAAAAAGTTAACGAAATATCTACACAAGACCAATATTAAAATACAAAGAATTAATATAGGCATCTTCCTTGAATGAATAAAATAGGCATGAAATGCCCAAAATAAAATGCAAAATTTCAGAACTTTTTCATATAATTTTTTTTTACCAATTTTTGAACTTTTTGAAATTTTTACGAAATTTATTTTTGAACTTCCTCACAAAAAAAAAGAATTTTGAAGTTAATTTTTCAAATAGCTAAAATGTTATTCTTAGTTAAGTCTAATTGAGTCATTTTTTGCAATTTGCTTAAATAGGTTTTTCTTTGATTTTTCGTCTGTAATGATAATAAAACTTCTCGATTCTCGATTTTCGGCAAATAAGGAATATTTTTTCCCATGTCAAAATGTTGGCTTCTCGATGTCTTGATGATCAAGTAATTAATTAACAGAATATGAAAAAGAGTACCAAATGCATATTTGAATAAAAATAGAAAAAAAATAAATAAAATTTATACAATATACCGAGGAAACCCAACCTTTGCGTCGGAAATAGAACACGTTACTTAAAAAACAAAACGAACTAATAAAATAAGTCTAAAAAATATAAAGTATTCCAATAAAAGAATTAATATTTAATAAATCTGGAATGAAAAATAACTGTATATAAAAATAATAAAGCAATTGTGAAAATGTTTATAAAAATAATCAAAATAGAAATCCAAAAACATAACAAAATCAATTGTTGTGAATAAACGAATGAAAAAAGCACGCATAAATTAAAAATTTTGAATATGAAGAAACTTAAAGAAAGAATATTATATTCAGATACTGTAAAAATTTCTATCTTTCTTTATAATACACATTTACACAGAAACCGGCTGTAATATAAGTAAGATTGAATGAACGTTATAATATGGAAGTTTTTTTACATGAGCGAGTATAGTAGCTAAACATGGAGCAAAATTTAGAAAAAAATATATACAAAAAATGAGAATTTAAAAAATAAAATTAAAAATAATGTTGTTTAAAAAATTACGGAAGTGTTATAAGAAGATGAATAAATTCAATTCCTCGGGATAAAATCGCTTGCACTGCAAGGGTTTGTAATTAATTTGCATCTCCTAGAAAAGGATTTATTGCTAAACAAAATTTTGTATAAAAAATCATTTTATGAATTTGTATATTAAAAATTAGATTTATTTGGCCATTTCTTAATTTAATTAACTATCTATTAAAAAATATGTTTTGCAATAAATTCAGATATTAGTTTAAAATAAATAAAAACTAACTGTTCAAAATTTAAAAATATATGTGAACTTCATTAAAAAAATTATATAAATATTAAATATCCAAGCTATTGAATTAAAGAAAAGAAAAAAAGTTCCTAAAGAAAGTTGATTTAATCATAAGGTAAAATTTAAATTTTATACTTTACATTTGATATTTGAAAATAATTGCAAATTGGAAACTTTTATTACTCTATTTAAAAACGAAAAATTAAAAATCCGCATAACATTTAATATTCTGTTATTATACTTCATTTATAAATAAATACAATAATTCAGCTTATCATTTAATTCTTAATATAAAAATATAAGTCAAAAACTATTTAAAAAAGGAAAACGCTGTGTTATAAATTGTGAAAGATAAAAATAAAGAACAAAATGAAACTAATATTTGTAAAAAAAAAATTATATATTAAATAACGGTTGTTCATTTCGACGATTCATGACCGCTCGTTTTATTGGACACTAGAATAATAATAATAATAAAACTTTTCAATATTTTAAATAATGATTCTTTTTTAACACTATAAATTAAAATTATTACTTAAAAATTTTTTAAGGAAACCTTATTGAACCGGAAAAACCTAAAAATCAACAAATATTTATGTATTGATTAAGCAGCAAAGAAAGTTGATTCAGCTGCGTAAATTGTAATTGTTTGTAAAAGCTTCAGGGTTGATGTATTTTAAACAAAATTTATTTAAAAAGATAGTGTTTATATCGAAAATTATAAATTTCTAATCTTAAGATGAATAAAAGAAATGAACTAAAAACTTTCTTTTTTAAAACAAATGTTAGCAATGTAAATTTAAAAAACTATTTAGTAAGAACCGAAACCCTAAATAGCTTTTAAAACTTATTAATTCTCTTCATTGTGGTTAATTAAGACAATTTTGAAACTAAATAACAATATTTTAAAATACAAAGAAACTTATGCGCTTAAAATATAAATCATAAAACTTGACCTCGGTGAAAATAATTTAAAAATGTTATTATTTTATTGCAAAAAAACTAAATATAAAAAATAATATGTTTTTCTCAATTTTTATAAAATTTATTAGTTTTTGATTTAATTAAAACTATAACATTAAATGAAACAGAAAGCTGAACAAGAATATTCATGATTCAAGGGCGAAAATACCGCGATAGAATCGGTGCTCAGCAAAAAAGAACAAATGCTTTATTTGTAGACCATGAAATATAAATACCAAGGTAAAAAATTATATAATACAATATTACAAATATTTATTAATGCAATCAATGCACGAAACAGTGGGCGAATAAATAAATTTATAATGCAACATGTACGAAAGAAATTAAAAACAAAAATTATTTATGAATTATAATTCTCTAAAATTACGATAAACGCTAGATATGAAGAATATCGGAATTGTTAATTATTTTGTCAGATTAAAGATTTAAATAATTACACAAAATTCCTAAAAAATAAACATTGGATTATTAATTAAATGGATATAAGCCCAAAACAATAAAAAGCTGAGAATAAACTTTAAAAATGTGGAAATATTTACAAAACTTTTAACCGATAAAGTCCGTTGTGGCCAGTAAAATAAAAATAATTAATTCATAACATTACTTTAAAAAGGCATCATTTCATCATTAAAGTACCATGTAATAATGATCATATTTTATGGATGGTATCAAAAAATAGTTGTTTTAATCTCACATTTTTAAAAAAAATGTAAAATGGAATAATTTTTAAATCTGTCTAATATGCTCTTTAATTAATTTTCAAAAAATGCCAATTTAATTATTATATACTAATTTAAAAGACGAAAAACTCAAATTTTTAAAAACGTGATACTAATACAGCGAGATTTTGATGATATCCAGTCAAATTTCCGATTCAGAAAGACAAGAAAATATACCTTAAAAAGAACTTTATAATTAAATTTAACAATTTTTTTAAACTTTAATGTGAAAATTTATGTAATCAAAAACTCAAAAAGAAATTTTGTGTTTTATAGAATTTTTTGAGTTTTCAAAAAATAATATTTCTATTTCGACAGCGAATTTATAATAAGAAAATTTACGAAGAAGCAAAAAGCAAAAAATGTACATTTTAAATCCAATATGTAATTTTAAAAATATTAAGCAATTTTATGAAAAAAATTTTGAATTAAATCACAAAATAATACATGCAATGAGCTTGAAAAATAATTAGGAGTATCATAATAAAAATTAAATAAAAAATATTTTTATTTCAGGTTCGTTAAATGATGAATCATATCAAAATAGATAAAAATCTTCAAAAGAAGAATTAAATTATTTAATTTCAAAAGCAACTTGTTACTTATAAAAAAATATATGAAAATTATAATAAATAATAAGTCAATAAATAATGTATTACTTTTAAATGAAATAATTGCGTTTTTATAAAAACAAAAAATTGTCTTTTAAAGCTTTAAAAATTAAAAGCATATGCAAAATTACATCTTTTAAATTATTAAAAATGCGCATGGCAATGAAGAATATGTGAAC
>CP049708.1:14568141-14613288 GCA_004148225.2 Heterodera glycines | reverse complement strand
ATTGATCTGAAAGCAAATGACTTCTCCTCCAAAACTGGGACCATCAGTAAGTCAAATTGTCCCTTCGAGCTGCTGTGGAATAATTAGGGAAGTGATCCAAAATAAAATCACCTCAGAAATTATGGCCATTGATGTCTTTTTGTATGGGGAAGAAACTAATCAGCGTTTTTTCCCCCACCAAATCGATTCAAGCGTTAACCTGACGGAGTTAGAAGAAGGCACACGGGTTCAAACTACGGGATTTTGGGCCAAAACTTCTGCAATGGAATGGCCAACTTCGAGTGATGGAATTCGCGATTGGTGGACTGAGCAGATTTATGTAGGAACGAACTTAAAAATATTTGGCGCTGATGAACATGAAGACATTCATCAATGGCTCCAAAATGAACAATTTCGACTATCATACCGTTACCTATGTGCCGCCATGGACTTGCAACAATCACCAAAACGCAGATGAATTGATTCAACAAAAAAAAAACTCCATTACTTCCCTTTTCGGTTCGAATTGGCATTCTTTGGCCCATTTGTTTCCTTTTTCGGTTTTTAAGGCAATTTTCTTTTTGTTGCCATTCATCTCCCATGGGATTTTGGTGGAAGGCGCCGTTCTTTTTGCACATCCAATTCCTTTTTTCCCCCCTTCAAGGCCAAAGAATTCCTTTTTTTCTCTTGCACCATTTTCCCTGACTTTTTCTCCCTTTGCACAAATTATCAATGTGCCGGTGTTTGCTAATGTCACATTTTGCACCGCCCCTTAGTTTTGGCAATCATCGTCTCCAGAGACCAAAATTCATTCCGAATAATTAACTAAACCCCAGCCTGAGGGCGGGAAATAAAGCAGTTGAAAAGGAAGATAAGGGGAAACCCTATCTGGTCGCCCAAGTGAGAAGCGACGGTGTGATCGCGGCACGGATGAAACTTTTCTGGGATTTCCCGGAATTGGTCTTTGTCCCTTTTAGCCTCTTCGACAGCGCCCAGCCGATCGAAATCGGCGATTTGTTCCGCTTACATAAGTGTGAGTGGACGAAGAGCGAAACAGGATGGGAAGAGCGCGGAGATTGGCTGTATGAAGCAACCGGACGGCTGAACTACCAAGCCACGGCAACGGACGTGAGCCAATTGCGCCAGCGCATCCCCACTCAGGCCGTCGGCATTTTGGTCGATGTGCAAAGAGCCCGTGACCGACACGTCAAAGTGGCCATGGTGTCAGCACCTGAGCTGAGCTGCGTGATGCGCGCCTACCGTCGCCACTTCCCGGCCGATTTCACGGATAACGACATCCGCTACCGCTCCGTTGTTCGTCTTCAACTTCGGCAGATCAACAGTCCGCCATGGGTGCTGTATTCACAGCAGTTTGCGTATGTTTTGCCATCTGATTTTGGTAAAAAAAGGGGCGATGAACTGCTCGTTCATCACGCAAACGTCATTGCTGGCGTTGAGCCTGAGCCAATGGGCTATGAGTTCCCTTTCAGTGCCGAACTGAGCTGGGCGAAGGTCCAGCTGGGTGAGAAGGTCATGGCGGCGGCTGTCGCAGCGCAGTCGTTCGATGTGAAGGCTGATCTGCGGAAGCACACTCTGTTCGTCGAGCCGGTCGTCATCAATGAGATCTCGACAAGAAGCGTGATCATCCAGTTCGTCATGCCGGTGCCAAGCATCGAAGAGCTGACGGAATTGTGCAAAATTTGGGAGGTCGATTTGGCGGTGGGTTGCAAAGTCAATCCGGCAGCCAAGGCAAAGCCTTGTGCGCATGGGTATGTGCTAAGCATCGAAAAGCGGGCATTCTGTGTAGGATACGAGATCGATGTAAAAGTGATCCTTTCCTATCAGGCAGCGAAGGAGCAGGATGCCCAGGAGGAATTCGATCAGCTGCGCACCGGCGAACTCGACGGATGCGTTGAACTCATCCCGCAGACGTCCGTCAGGGCCCTGCAGGAACGGATGTTCACGCTGCGGTCCAATGACTGCTCGAAAGTGGCGAAGGACGAGGCAAAGGTGGGCCGAATCATGTCGATTTTATTGGGCCGACCGGTAAAACCGGAAAGCCCAAAGGCCAATAACCCATTAATGACTTTTGGGGCTCTTTCAAAATTGAAAGAGGGACAGATCGACACCGCGCTGTGCATGCTCGACGAGGTGCCGCGCCTGGTCTTCCAACAGGCCGGGCCCGGCACCGGCAAGACGTTCAGCGCGGCGTCGATCGTGGCCACGGTCCTGGCCACGGATCCCACGGCTCGTGTGTTGGCGCTGGCCCCGCCGAATGTCGCCGTCGTCAAGCTGGTGCTGGAGATGCAGGATGCCCTGGCCGCCGGAAACCACGTGGAGCCAATGCTTGCCTTGTTCTCCGGGACAGGTAAGTTGAGATATGCCAAGGAAGTTGAGCGGATTTCCCCCCACCTGCTCGCCACCGCGGTGGAGGCACAGGACTTTCAGGAACTCCTACAGAAGGACCAAGAACGCGTCAAGGTGGAGCGGTACCTGGACGCCTGCGAGCGGAACCCACGCCTGGCCCAGGAAATGGCAGTGGCGAAAATTGTGCAGGAGCACAAAAATCGCCGCTTGTGCTTCGCCACCTTGTCCTTCTGTGAGCAACTTCCGGCACTGTTTGGGGAGACAACGCATTTGATCA
The DNA here is from genome assembly GCA_004148225.2 of Heterodera glycines. NCBI lineage: Eukaryota > Metazoa > Nematoda > Chromadorea > Rhabditida > Heteroderidae > Heterodera > Heterodera glycines. Next base: position 14,610,665 of record CP049708.1, on the reverse strand, counting down.
TCGACGAAGCTGGACAGGCGCCATACGTCCAAATCCTCAACTTGGTAAGCCAACTCCCCTGCCTAACCAAGGTACTGATCACCGGCGATCGCCGCCAACTGCGTGTCCATTTGCCCTTCCTGCCGATCGCAATACGTGAGGACTTCGGCATGGACACGGTCATCCAGAACCTGGATTTGGCGCGAGGGACGGACGTCACAACATTGTCGGTCTGTTTTCGCTCGCATTCTGCTCTCGTCCGCTGCACGGAGGCCGGCTTTTACAAACCGCACGGCGAGCTGCTGACTCCTGGACGCGACGACTCGGAGCGGGCACTCATGACCGACCAAACGGCCTTCAAATTGCCGAAAAAGGGAGTCCCTCTAATTTTGGTCCACCAGAGCACGCCTGCGCAACGCGACGAAGTGTCCACCTCTTCGGCCAATCCTGGCCAAACCGACACAGCGATGAGAGCCCTCTGGCGTTTGGCGCGGGCCTTCCCCGGCACACTCATCCGCTGCATTTGCTTCTACGCCGCCCAAGCCCTGGAGATCGAACGGTTGGTGGCCCAACAAGAAATCCCGGACATTTTAGTGACGACAGCGGACGCGACACAGGGCCACGAGTCGTCACTTGCCGGTTTAGAAGAATATATTTATGATTATTTCTTAATTTTTTCCCTTTAACTCCAATTTTCATAAAAAATTTTTCACGCAACCCATTCTTACCAGTGCTTGTTTTTCCCGGTTGCCCTACCGGGACCGGGACCGGGACCTGAGCTTTTCAAAATCCGGGACCGGGAACCGGGACCGGGACCTCGGATGACCGGGAATTCCCGGCCCGGTCCCGGTCCCGGTCCCGCTGCACTCTAGTTATAAACAATAAATTTTTTAAATTTATTTAAAATAAAAAATGCATTTATTAATGTAGGAATGCTTCTGCTTCGACGAAAGTCAATCCTCGGTACATGAAAATAAATTAAATAATACCTGATATTTCAATTTAACAATTAATATTAATTATAAAAATTAACAAAAAAAGTAAACAAAATACAAATTAAAAATAATAATTTGTTGATTTATTAAAGAACTATATGTAATTAAATAATAAATTACTATAATTATAGTAATTAAAATACATGATAACAAAAAATAATATCCAATTATAAATCTAAAAAGTAAATATAAGAATAAATCAATAAAATAATAATTTTTTAAAATATTTATATAATTTTCTCTAAATTTATGCCTTATTATTTGGAGTGATTTTATGCCAAATTGCATCCATTTATTAAATTAGAACATTTCTAATCAATGAATAATGTAAATAAATAAATTGTAAAATTGAAATGATTTTGAAATAAAGTCATAAATGAATTCTTTTGAACATTTTGTTCGTTTCATTATATAATTCAATCTGCAGTGGAATTTATTTTAGAAGCTCAAATGTTGTCATTTCCAATGAATTAACCAGTAATTTGTTTATTATCTGTTATGGACCGATTATAGATAAGTGAAATTATCAGCAAATATAAACTTACATAGATAATAAATAATATTATCATTAAATTATAAAATTAAATGTTAAACAATTTATTATTATTATAAATTTTCAAATAAATATTTTGTTTTTTGGCACTAAACACAAATGGATAAGCTTAGATTTAAAAGGAATTTAATATTATTTTAAATAATTATTTAATGCATAATTGAAGTGGAGAATAAAATTGATCATAATTCTCAAAAAATATTTAAAAAAAAATTTTTTATGTTGGAAAATTTTTTTATATAGTAAGGAAGAGAAGATTAAAAGTATTAAATTATTATATTCCAATAGGATAAATTTGTGGTGAGTCGAAGTGTCAAAAGTATTGATGTGGGCGAAGTGTCAAAAGTATCGATGATGGGTGATCGGAAGAGGCGGGTCATTTCAGTAAAGAAAATTAATTTAATAATTAAATTAATTAATTCATTTATAATTGAATAACAATCTTTTAATAATAAATATATTTGGCTCTATTTTAGTATACATGACCCTTCAAAAAAACGAGACAATCAAATAATTTGACAAATTTAATGCAACATAACTTTTTCTACAAGCATCCAAACAATCTTTGTATCTTTTGATAGCAATAAGTGTTCTCTATTAGCCTTTAAAATTTTAAAAAGATTTCGTTGAGTTTCAAAGAAGTTGTATCCAAAAATATTTAAGGAACCAATTTTTGAAATTTCCAAGCCACAACTTCTTTGAAGCTCAACCAAATCTTTTGAAATTTTACAGGAAAATAGAGGACACTTAGGGCTATCAAATGATACCTTGGATGCTTAATTAGATGCTTGTAAAAAAAGTTGGGTTGCATTAAATTTGTCAAATTATTTGATGGTCTCGTTTTTTTGAAGGGTCATGTATACTAAAAAAGAGCCAAATATATTTATTATTAAAAGATTGTTATTCAATTATAAATGAATTAATTAATTTAATTATTTAAATTAATTTTCTGTACTGAAATGACCCGCCTCTTTCGATCACCCATCATCAATACTTTTGACACTTCGACACAGCACCTAAATTTTCAAAATGAAAATGATAATAATAAAGAGAAATACAACGTATTAATTTTAGGTGCCTATTTGATCCGTGAATAGCGGAAAATTACACAAAAAATATATTTTTCATTAGAATATTTGTTTTTTATGATCCAATAAGCAGAAAAATTGCGTCAGAAGAAATCAAGAAATAATTATTTTAAAAAACTAATACATTTTTGTAAATAGAAAGTCATTTTAATTAACTTATTATAAACAGATACACAACAAATATTTTTTAAACAAAGTCGTACAATTTAAATTAATTCAATACCACATACTTTATAAATAAATGAAATTAAATTCAAATGTCGAAGTAAGAGAAAATGCATATTATGTTATTTCAATATTAATGTCATAGAATACATTTTATCGATAATTTCGCAATTTTTACGGTTATTAAAAAGAAATTAACTAAAAACTAGAGAATAACAAAATTAAATATATTAACGAATACATAAAATTGTAATTGGAGTCGTAGCAACTTTCAATGATGTACTTTGATATTACGGCATGAATAAATATTTATATATTTTTAATATAAGAAAAAATTTTTAAATTAAATTATTCGTAAAAATTTTAAACAATTAGAAATTCAAATGCTAGTAAGCGAGAATTAATGCAAAAATAAAATAAATTAAAACTTACTTTACCCAAAATGCTAAAAATAAATTATAAATATTTATAAAAGAAGAAAAAGCAAAATACTAATTTTGCTTTTGATTTTATTTTTATGTCACTATTAGGAGGTGGAGTAGCGGAGAAATTATAGAAAATTTTCACAATTTTTTAAGCAATAGAAAAAATGCATGTAATCAATTCATTATTAAAAATAAATTTTAGTATCTAAATATAAAAAAATAATTTCTCATAAAATAATTAACTGAAAATACCAAATAACCCATAAAGACATGTTTTTAGAAGATTTTTGTTGAAAAAAATTTTTCACTCAAAAATCCTGTCCACCCCCTTTGGTCCCGAATGCCAAAATCACTTTTATTTTTGTATCTTTATTTTAAAAGATGATAAAAATGTCAAATAAAATTTATATTATAGAGAAAAAAATTGCGGATTTTTGTAGTATTTTACTTTTCCCTAATGACTTTTCAGAACCGAGATATAAATTTTTTTCTGAAAAATCGAAAATTTCCAGAATTTCTGGAATAACTTTTTTTGTTTTTGAGGTATAAATTTCAAATAAATCTCATAAAATTCTCCCGATTTTTTGCTATTTTTTATGCTTTAAATGAGCTGAATTGGACCATTTTGAGGCGAGTTATGAATTTTTATAATTTAGGTTGAATTTTCAAGGGCCAAAAATTATTGATTTTTCAAAATTTTTTTACCTCCCTCCAAAAAATCCAAAACGCAATATAAAGTGCATATTCGTGTTCAGCACCTCAAACTACCCCATAAAAGTATTTTTTGGCAATTTTAGGAGCAAAAAAATTTCTCACGAAATGCAAATCCATGGGGTCCCCCCTTTGGTTTTCCATTTCAAAATTAATTTTTATTTTATATCTTTTTTTATATTAAAGATAAAAAGATCAAATAAAGCATATTAAATAGAGCTCGAAATTCTCTACAAAAATGCTCTAAGACAAATTTACGCTAAAATCAACCCCTGACGAGTTATGAGCCCGGGACTGAAATGTCCCGCTCAGGCCAAAAAATTTTTCTATTTCCGGAAAATTTTGAAATTTTTTCAAAAATGCCACCAATCGATAGAGCTCAAAAAACGGTTGCTTGAAAGTGGTCTCCGTTTTCCTGGGAAAAATCGGCAAAAAATAATAAAATTCAAAAACGAAAAATTTTCGAGGGGGCCTAGCTCGAAAAATTTTGAAAATTTTCAAAATCCGAAAACGCCATCGGATGCAGCTTTAAAAACTGCACAAATGCTCAAGCGGCGCCAACCCGCTCCGCTTAACCCCCAGCGAGTTATTCCCGAAAAACGGAAAATGCCGAAATTGGGTGCCAAATTTTGCCATTTTCTGCAGCATTGGCATTTACAGATAGCCCCGCCAAATAAGCGCCAAGTTTTCCCAAACATTCCAACTTGATTTCCTACCTCCAAGCATTTTCCGCTCCCGCTTCTTCCCGCAAAGTTACAGGCCACCAAAGACGGACAAAAAAAATTTCACGCCGTTTCAGCGCCGCCGGCGCTGAACCGTCCACCGGAGCGGAAAACCCATATTTTTCCCAGATGCGCCTCAAAAAGTTGTAAGACCCTTCCACCACTTTCAGACCCCTCCCGACAGCCGTTCGACTCAAATTAGTTTTTAAGACGAGTTGCAACTTTTCTCTATATATATATAAACTAGCGGGTGCGTGAACCGTCGAATCTGGACCTGGAAAAAGCGCTTCGCGCTTTGGGAGCTTCGCTACCTAGATTAGCTCTGGTTGTGGAGATTTGGAATTTTTAAAAAATTATCTGGGACTTTTAGGCCGCTTGAAAAAGTTCACGAACCTACAGCCTTTCCTATTGCAGATACAGGCCTGGAATTTTTTTTGTTTTTTAGAAAACACTTCAACTTAGCCCCCTCACAGCAGACATTTTTTGATTCGAGTTTCAGAAAAAAAGTTAGGGGCCCTCAAATGCACGAAAAAATGAGAAATCAGCCGCTGGGACTCAGTTGGCCGCGCTGAATTTTTCTCTATAGTTTTCCCGGATGCTCCTCAAAAAGTTGTAAGACCCTTCCACTACTTTCAGGGCGCTCCCGGCCTTCGGCCGGGAGAAAATGGTTTTAGCAACGAAACTCCTTGTCAATATAACATATATAGTAACTAGCGTGTGGGAATTGACGGGGGCGGCGTAGGCCGTTGGGTTTTGGATGAAGATAAAATGGACATGCTCATTTGTTATTTTAAACAGACAAACATTAATTGCATTAGTGTGAAGTTTTAAAGCGCTATCGCGCTATGGGACGCGGCTTCGCCGCGTCGCTAGAAAGTGATGTAATTTAGCAATTCATCGCAGCCTCAGGACGGGCGCTTCGCGCCCGTCTTTTAAATTTGTTGAGAACATTCGGCCGCTTCGCGGCCTCGAACGGGCGCTTCGCGCCCGTTTTTAAATTTTGTTGAGGCCAAACGGGCGCTTCGCGCCCGTATTTAAATGTTGTTGAGTTCAGACGAGGTACAAAAATTGTTGGAAGATGTGTTGGAAGAAGTACAACAGTGATTAGAAGAGGTACAACAGTGATTAGAAAAGGTACAACAGTTATTAGAAGAGGTACAACAGTGGTGAGAAGAGGTACAACAGTGATTAGAAAAGGTACAACAGTGATTAGAAGAGGTACAACAGGGATCAGAAGAGGTACAACTGTGATTAGAAGAGGTGCAACAGTGATTAGAAGAGGTACAAAATTGTTAGAAGAGGTACAACTGTGATTAGAAGAGGTACAACAGTGATTAGAAGAGGTACAACAGTGATTAGAAGAGGTACAACAGGGATCAGAAGAGGTACAACTGTGATTAGAAGAGGTGCAACAGTGATTAGCAGAGGTAAACAGTGATCAGAAGAGGTACAACTGTGATTAGAAGAGGTACAACTGTGATTAGAAGAGGTGCAACAGTGATTAGAAGAGGTACAAAAATTGTTGGAAGATGTGTTGGAAGAAGTACAACAGTGATTAGAAGAGGTACAACAGTGATTAGAAAAGGTACAACAGTGATTAGAAGAGGTACAACAGGGATCAGAAGAGGTACAACAGTGATTAGAAGAGGTACAACAGTGATTAGAAGAGGTACAACAGTGATTAGAAGAGGTACAACTGTGATTGATTAGAAGAGGTACAAAAATTGAATGCAATTTATTATAAATTTTAAAAAATAAATTAATTATTCCTTTTATTAATTAAAAAGAGAATTTTGAAATGTACAATAATTGAATATTTAAATTAATATGAAATTAATTTTTATAAATTCAATTAAAAAAAATATGAAATTCTTTATTAAAAGATAATTATTATTTTTTACATAAATTCTTTTATTATTAATTTACAACAAATCTTTAAATATAAATTGATACAACAGTGATATTAGTAAATTCATTAAATTAAAATGAAAATATTTTTAACAAATTTAATTAAAAAAATACATGAAATTCTATCAATTAAAAAAATAATTAATTTTAAACTTATAAAATTTATTTATCAAAAAAAATTAAATTAAATATAATTTTTTATTTATTAACTCAACAAAATATTTTAAATTAATTAAAATCATTGAAAATAACGTAAAAATGCACAAAAAAATAATGTTACACCGTCCGGATTCGAACCTGCCCCCCCCCTCAAAATGATGCCTCAGAATCCCCAATCACACAGGGATTCTGAGGTCTTGACGATGTCAAAAGTAAAATCTGATCACGTATTCGTGATCAGCGGCCCAAATAACCCCTAAAGACATATTTTTGGAAGATTTTTGTGAGAAAAATTTTTCCACTCAAAAACCATGTGCTCCCCCTTTGGACCCGAATCACAAAATCACTTTTATTTTTATATCTTTTTTTAAAAATGTGATAAAAATGTAAAATAAAATTTATATTATAGAGAAAAAAATTGCGGATTTTTGTAGTATTTTACTTTTCTCAAATAGCTTTTCAGAAGGCAGTTACGAATTTTTTTCTGAAAAATCTAAAATTTCCAGAATTTCTGGAATAACTTTTTTCATATTGATGTTAGAAAACTTAAATAAATCCCATAAAATTCTCCTGATTTTTCTCTATTTTTAAAGCTTTATTTACTCAAAATTGGTCAACCCTTAGGCTAGATATGAATTTTCAAATATTAGGCCAAAATCCCGAGGGCCAAAAAATTGCCAAAAAATAAAGAATTTTTAAAAAATTCCAAAAATTTTGAAACGAAAAATAAACATCATATTCGTGCTCAGCACCTCAAAATAGCCCAGAAAAATATTTTTCACACCCTTTTTCGACCCCAAAAAAATTTTTGAAAATTTCTAGGGGGCCTAGCTCGAAAATTTTTGAAAATTTCCGGCCATATGGCACACCATTCGATAGAGCTTAAAAAACACTACAATTTTGCCCTAAGGCAATTTTTGGCTAGAACCAACCCCCGACGAGTTATAGGCCCGGGACTGAAATGTCCCGCTCAGGCCAAAAAATTTTTCTATTTCCGGGAAAAAATCGAAATTTTTCCAAAAAAATTACCAATCGATAGAGCTCGAAAAACTATGTTTTGGAAGTGGTCTCCGTTTTTCTGGGAAAATTCGTTAAAAATTCCTAAAATTCAAAAACCCGAAAATCGTTTTTTAGGCCTAGCTCGAAAATTTTTGAAAATTTTCAAAATTTTAAAAATTGTAAAAATCCAGCTCATTGAACTCTACAATAAGTCTGCTGGCACCCCCTCGCTCAGTTCAAACCCTGGCGAGTTATTCGCCTGGTACTGAACTGGCCAAAGTTGGTACTGAATTTGTCCGCGCTTCTACAGCCCTTCCTATTATAGGTAGAGGCCTGGAATTTTTTTTAACTTTTAGCCAACACTTCAACTTAAAATCCTACCAGCGGGAATTTTTTGATCCGAGTTTTAGAAAAAAAGTTATGGGCTAACAAACGCAAGAAAAAGTGAGAAATCGGTCCCCGGGACTCAGTCGTCCGCGCTGAATTTTTCTCTATAGTTTTCCCGGATGCGCCTCAAAAAGTTGTAAGACCCTTCCACTACTTTCAGGGCGCTCCCGGCCTTCGGCCGGGAGAAAATGGTTTTAGCAACGAAACTCCTTGTCAATATAACGTATATATTAACTAGCGGGTGCGTGAACCGTCGGCTATTTAGCTGGGAAAAAGCGCTTCGCGCTTTGGGAGCTTCGCTACCTAGACTGTGAAGCGATTCAAATTGATCAATTTGGTTGGAGAGATTTTTTTTTTTGAATTTTTAAAAAATTATTAGGGGTTTTTAGTCCACATCGAGGCTCAAGACGGGCGCTTCGCGCCCGTTTTTTAAATTTGTTGAACTCATACGGGCGCTTCGCGCCCGTTTTTCAATTTTTGTTGGCCTTGGACGGGCGCTTCGCGCCCGTTTTCAAATTTTGTTGGCCTTGGACGGGCGCTTCGCGCCCGTTTTTAAACTTTGTTGGGCTTTGACGGCCGCTTCGCGGCCGTCTCAAGACGGGCGCTTCGCGCCCGTTTTTTAAATTTGTTGAACTCATACAGGCGCTTCGCGCCCGTTTTTAAATTTTTGTTGGCCTTGGACGGGCGCTTCGCGCCCGTTTTTTAAATCCGTTGAATTCATACGGGCGCTTCGCGCTCGTTTTTTAGCTTGTTAGGCCGCTTCGCGGCCTTAGTCGGGCGCTTCGCGCCCGTTTTTCAATTTTATTGGCCTTGGACGGGCGCTTAGCGCCCGTTATTTTCATTTTTTAAAATATAATACACTTTTTATTAATGAAAAACAAATTATGAAATGTATAATAATTGAATAGTTATTTAAATTGAAATGAAAAAAATTTTACAATTAAATTTTAAAATAATAGCTGAAATTCTTTAATTAAATATAATAAATAATTTAAATGAAAATCATTATTCATCAAAAAATAATTTAATTAAACTAAAAAAATTTATTATTAATAAAACCAAACATTTAAATTTATTAAAAGTAATGAAAATTAACCCAAAAAATACAAAGAAAAATAATGTACACCGCCCGGCTTCGAACTTCGCCCCCCCCCCAAAAAATGATGCCTCAGAATCCCCAATCACACAGGGATTCTGAGGTCTTAACGATGTCTTCGCGCCCGTTTTTCAAAATTTGTTGACCTTACAGGGATTAGAAGAGGTACAACTGTGATTAGGAGAGGTACAATGGTGATTAGAAGAGGTACAACGGTGATTAGAAGAGGTACAACGGTGATCAGAAGAGGTACACCAGTGATCAGAAGAGGTGCATCAGATTAGAAGAGGTAAACTGTGATTAGAAGAGGTACAACTGTGATCAGAAGAGGTACACCTGTGATTAGAAGAGGTACAACAGTGATTAGAAGAGGTACAACTGTGATTAGAAGAGGTACAACAGTGAATAGAAGAGGTACAACAGTGAATAGAAGAGGTACAACAGTGAATAGAAGAGGTACAACAGTGAATAGAAGAGGTACAACAGTGATCAGAAGAGGTACACCTGTGATTAGAAGAGGTACAACTGTGATTAGAAGAGGTACAACAGTGATTAGAAGAGGTACAACATTGAATAGAAGAGGTACAACAATGATTAGAAGAGGTACAAAATTGAATAAAAGAGGTACAACAATGATTAGAAGAGGTACAAAAGTGATTAAAGAGGTACAAAAGTGATTAGAAGAGGTACAACTGTGATTAGAAGAGGTACAACAGTGATTAGAAGAGGTACAAGTGATTAGAATAGGTACAACTGTGATTAGAAGAGGTACAACTGTGATTTGAATAGGTACAACTGTGATTAGAAGAGGTACAACTGTGATTAGAAGAGGTACAACTGTGATTAGAAGAGGTACAACAGTGATTAGAAGAGGTACAACATTGAATAGAAGAGGTACAACAATGATTAGAAGAGGTACAACAGTGATTAGAAGAGGTACAACAATGATTAGAATAGGTACAAAAGTGATTAGAAGAGGTACAAGTGATTAGAATAGGTACAACTGTGATTAGAAGAGGTACAACTGTGATTAGAAGAGTACAACAGTGATTAGAAGAGGTACAACATTGAATAGAAGAGGGTACAACAATGATTAGAAGAGGTACAAAAGTGATTAGAAGAGGTACAAGTGATTAGAATAGGTACAACTGTGATTAGAAGAGGTACAACAGGTTTAAAATTAAATAAATAATGAAAGTTTTTATAAAAATGTAATTCAAATAAATAATGTAATTTATTATTAATAAAATAAAAAATATTTTAAATGAATAAAACAATGAAAACACGAAAAAATGGTAGTTATTAATTAAAAACAACGTTGGAAATTATAATTGAATATTTATTTAATTTGAAATTAAATTATTTTTTTACAAATCAAAAAAAAATAATGAAATTCTTTAATTAAAAAAAAATTTAAATAATTTAAAAGAAATCTTCAAATTAATTAAAAACAGTCAAAATAACCCAAAAATGCACAGAAAAATAATGTTACACCGTCCGGATTCGAACTTTGCACCCCACCCCCCAAAAATGATGCCTCAGAATCCCCAATCACACAGGGATTCTGAGGTCTTGACTATGTCAAAAGTAAAAACTGTTTACGTATTCATGATCAGCGGCCCAAATAACCCTAAATACATGTTTTTGGAAGATTTTTGGTGAAAAAATTTCTCAACTCAAAATCATGTGCTCCCCCCTTTGGTCCCGAATCCCAAAATCACTTTTATTTTTATATCTTTTTTTAAAAATGTGATAAAAATGTAAAATAAAATTTATATTATAGAGAAAAAAAATTGCGGATTTTTCTAGTATTTTACTTTTCCCGAATAGCTTTTAAGAAGGCAGCTACGAATTTTTTTCTGAAAATTCGAATTTTTCCAGAAATTCTGGAATAACTTTTTTCCTTTTTTAGATAGAATTCCAAATAAAGTCCATAAAATTCTCCTGATTTTTCTCTATTTTTTAGGCTTTATTCCTGTAAAATTGATCAACCCTTCGATTTTGTTATGAATTTTCAAATATTAGGCCAAAATCCCGAGGGCCAAAAAATTGCCAAAAAAATAAAGAATTTTAAAAAATTCTAAAATTTACTAAAACTGAAAAATTAACATCAGATTCGTGCTCAGCACATCAAAATACCCCAGAAAAATATTTTTGACCCCCATTTTCACCCAAAAAAAATTTTCGAAAATTTCTAGGGGGCCCTAGCTCGAAAATTTTTTGAAAATTTCGGCCATATGGCACACACATTCGATAGAGCTTAAAAAAACTCTACAATTTTGCCCTAAGGCATTTTTTGTCTAAAACCGACCCCTGACGAGTTATGGGCCCGGGACTCAAATGTCCCGCTCAGGCCAAAAAATTTTTTCTATTTCCGGGAAAAAAATCGAAAATTTTTCCGAAAAAAATACCAGTCGATAGAGCTCGAAAAACTATGTTTTGGAAGTGGTCTCCGTTTCTCTGGGAAAAATCGTTAAAAAATCCTAAAATTCAAAAACCCGAAAACCGTTTTTTAGGCCTAACTCGAAAAATTTTGAAAATTTTCGAAATTTTAAAATCTGAAAAAATCGAGCTTATTTAACTCTACAATAAGTCTGCTGGCCACCCTGCGCTCAGGTCAAACCCTAATGAGTTATTCGCCTGGTACTGAAGTGTACTTTTTGAGCACGCTTCAGTTGCCATTTTTTACAGGCCAGGGGTTTGCTCAAAAAAATTTTTAAAAAATACCACCTTGTAGAGGACCCTTAGGCGGAGTGCCCTTTCAGCGGGCACTTTTTGATTCGAGTTTTACAAAAAAAGTTAGGGGCCTTCAAATGCAAACAAAAGTGAGAATTCAGTCCCTGGTACTCAGTTGGCCCTCGGATCAAAAAACCTATAGTTTTCCCAGATGCGCCTCAAAAAGTTGTAAGACCCTTCCACCACTTTCAGGGCGCTCCCGGCCTTCGGCCGGGAGATTTTGTTTTTTGAAACGAAACTCCTTGTCAATATAACGTATATAGTAACTAGCGGGTGCGTGAACCGTCGGCTATTTAGCCGGGAAAAAGCGCTTCGCGCTTTGGAGCTTCGCTACCTTAGGCTGTAAAGCGATTCAAATGATCGAATTGGTTGGAGATGTTTTTTGAATTTTTAAAAAATTATTAGGGTTTTTAGTCCACATCGAGGATCAAGACGGGCGCTTCGCGCCCGTTTTTAAATTTTGTTTGGCCTTGGACGGGCGCTTCGCGCCGTTATTCAAATTTTGTTTGGCCTTACAGAGATTAGAAGAGTACAAAAGTGATTAGAAGAGGTACAAAAGTGATTAGAAGAGGTACAAAAGTGAAAAAGAGGTACAAAAGTGATTAGAAGAGTGCAACAGTGATCAGAAGAGGTACAACTGTGATTAAAAGAGTACAACTGTGATTAAAAGAGGTACAACAGTGATCAGAAGAGGTGCAACAGTGATCAGAAGAGGTACAAAATTGTTAGAAGAGGTACAAAAGTGTTTAGAAGAGGTACAACTGTGATTGATTAGAAGAGGTACAAAAATTGAATGCAATTTATTATAAATTTTAAAAAATAAATTAATTATTCCTTTTATTAATTAAAAAGAGAATTTTGAAATGTACAATAATTGAATATTTAAATTAATATGAAATTAATTTTTATAAACAATTAAAAAAAAATATGAAATTCTTTATTAAAAGATAATTATTATTTTACATAAATTCTTTTATTATTAATTTACAACAAATCTTTAAATATAAATTGATACAACAGTGATTAGTAAATTCATTAAATTAAAATGAAAATATTTTTAACAAATTTAATTTAAAAAATACATGAAATTCTATCAATTAAAAAAATAATTAATTTAAACTTATAAAATTTATTTATCAAAAAAAAATTAAATTAAATATAATTTTTATTTATTAACTCAACAAAATATTTTAAATTAATTAAAATCATTGAAAATAACGTAAAAATGCACAAAAAAATAATGTTACACCGTCCGGATTCGAACCTGCCCCCCCCCCCTCAAAATGATGCCTCAGAATCCCCAATCACACAGGGATTCTGAGGTCTTAACGATGTCAAAAGTAAAATCTGATTACGTATTCGTGATCAGCGGCCCAAATAACCCATAAAGACATGTTTTTGGAAGATTTTTATTGAAAAAAATTTTTCACTCAAAAATCCTGGTCACCCCCTTTGGTCCCGAATCACAAAATCACTTTTATTTTTATATCTTTTTTTAAAAATGTGATAAAAATGTAAAATAAAATTTATATTATAGAGAAAAAAATTGCGGATTTTTGTAGTATTTTACTTTTCTCAAATAGCTTTTCAGAAGGCAGTTACGAATTTTTTTCTGAAAAATCTAAAATTTCCAGAATTTCTGGAATAACTTTTTTCATATTGATTTAGAAAACCTAAATAAATCCCATAAAATTCTCCTGATTTTTCTCTATTTTTAAAGCTTTATTGCTCAAAATTGGTCAACCCTTAGGCTAGATATGAATTTTTAAATATTCGCCCAAAATCCCGTGGGCCAAAAAATTGGAAAATATTTTCGAATTTTTAAAAAATTCTAAAATTTCCGAAACTTAAAATAAACATCATATTCGTATTCAGCACCCCAAAATACCCCAGAAAAAAATTTTTCACCCCCTTTTTCGACCCCAAAAAAATTTTTGAAAATTTCTAGGGGCCTAGCTCGAAAATTTTTGAAAATTTTACATCATGTAGTACACCATTCGATAGCATTTAAAATGCTCTACAATTTTGCTCTAAGGCAATTTTTGGCTAAAACCGATCCCTGACGAGTTATAGGCCCGGACTCAAATGTCCCGCTCAGGCCAAAAATTTTTTCTATTTCCGGAAAAAATCGAAATTTTTCCAAAAAAATTACCAATCGATAGAGCTCGAAAAACTATGTTTTGGAAGTGGTCTTCGTTTCTCTGGGAAAAATCGTTAAAAAATCCTAAAATTCAAAAACCCGAAAACCGATTTTTAGGCCTAGCTCGAAAATTTTGAAAATTTTCGAAATTTTAAAATTTGGAAAAATGGCTTTTAAAGCTCTACAATAAGTCTGCTGGCCATCCTGCGCTCAGGTCAAAGCCTAATGAGTTATTCAACGGGGACTGAACTGGACAAAGTTGGTACTGAAAAGTTCTAGAAGCACCCAGCCCAGGGGGTTAGAGCTAGAGGCCTAGAATTTTTTTAACTTTTAGGCAACATTCTCACTTAGGGCCCTCACAGCGGGAATTTTTTGATCCGATTTTCAGAAAAAAAGTTATGGGCCGTCAAACGCAAGAAAAAGTGAGAAATCGGTCCCCGGGACTCAGTCGTCGCGCAGAATTTTTCTCTATAGTTTTCCCGGATTCTCCTCAAAAAGTTGTAAGACCCTTCCACTACTTTCAGACCCGTCCATTAGCCGTTAAGCTCAAATTAGTTTTTGAAACGAAACTCCTTGTCAATATAACGTATATATAACTAGCCGGTGTGTGCTTACATGTTTCTTGGGTGCTTAAAGCGCTTCGCGCTTTGGGAGCTTCGCTACCTAGGCCTTGTGTTTTCAGTGCTTTCATGAATTTCTTCTCTTAACATATAACATTTATTATCATAGTGAAAAGTTGAAGGAATTTATGGGCGCTTCGCGCCCATTTCTAAATTTGTGGGGCTCATAAGAACACTTCGTGGCCTCGGTGCTTCGCGCCCGCTTCTAAATTTGTTACATGTTACATGAAAACGGAGGGAGTTCATGAATTTCCTCTCTGAGCATGTAACATGTAACATATAACATGTATTAACATAATGAAATGCAAAGAATTTTGGAAAAGTTATTAAGGTGTTTATGCCGCTTCGCGGCCTAAGATGGGTTCTTCGCGTATTAACTAATGAAAGCAATGAATTTTTGAAATATTATTAATGGGTTGTAGGCAGGTTTACGCCCTAAGATGGGCGCTTCGCGCCCATATCTAAATTTGTGGGGCTCGTAAGAACACTTAGTGGCCTCGGTGCTTCGCGCCCGCTTCTAAATTTGTTACATGTTACATGAAAACGGAGGGAGTTCATGAATTTCCTCTCTGAGCATGTAACATGTAACATATAACATGTATTAACATAATGAAATGCAAAGAATTTTGGAAAAGTTATTAAGGTGTTTATGCCGCTTCGCGGCCTAAGATGGGTTCTTCGCGTATTAACTAATGAAAGCAATGAATTTTTGAAATATTATTAATGGGTTGTAGGCAGGTTTACGCCCTAAGATGGGCGCTTCGCGCCCATTTCTAAATTTGTGGGGCTCATTAGAACACTTCGTGGCCTCGGTGCTTCGCGCCCGCTTCTCCTCTCTGAGCATGTAACATGTAACATGTATTAACTAATGAAAGCAATGAATTTTTGAAATTTTATTAATGGGTTGTAGGCAGGTTTACGCCCTAAGATGGGCGCTTCGCGCCCATTTCTAAATTTGTGGGGCTCGTAAGAACACTTCGTGGCCTCGGTACTTCGCGCCCGCTTCAAAATATGTTACATGTTACATGAAAACGGAGGGAGTTCATGAATTTCCTCTCTTAGCATGTAACATGTAACATGTATTAACATAATGAAAGCAATGAATTTTTGAAAAGTTATTAAGGGGTTGTAGGCAGCTTTACGCCCTAAGATTGGCGCTTCGCGCCCATTTCTAAATTTGTGGGGCTCGTAAGAACACTTCGTGGCCTCGGTGCTTCGCGCCCGCTTCAAAATATGTTACATGTTACATGAAAACGGAGGGAGTTCATGAATTTCCTCTCTTAGCATGTAACATGTAACATGTATTAACATAATTAAATCAATGAATTTTTGAAAAGTTATTAAGGGGTTGTAGGCAGCTTTACGCCCTAAGATGGGCGCTTCGCGCCCATTTCTAAATTTGTGGGGCTCGTAAGAACACTTCGTAGCCTCGGTGCTTCGCGCCCGCTTCAAAATATGTTACATGTTACATGAAAACGGAGGGAGTTCATGAATTTCCTCTCTTAGCATGTAACATGTAACATGTATTAACATAATGAAAGCAATGAATTTTTGAAAAGTTATTAAGGGGTTGTAGGCAGCTTTACGCCCTAAGATGGGCGCTTCGCGCCCATTTCTAAATTTGTGGGGCTCGTAAGAACACTTCGTAGCCTCGGTGCTTCGCGCCCGCTTCAAAATATGTTACATGTTACATGAAAACGGAGGGAGTTCATGAATTTCCTCTCTTAGCATGTAATATGTAACATGTAACAATTTTGCGCTGAAATAACAAAAAAATTTGGATGAACTTTAGGAAACTGAAAGCATAAGAGCGAATCGGAATTAACCTTGATTTGGATATACCTTGGTGAATAGAAAGCATAAAAGTTAATCGGAATTAACATAAGATCGGAAATAATTAATTGATCGGAATTTCACCGATTTTTCTTATAAGTTTTATCTTATATGTAACGTGTTCGTGTTAAGCTTGAAATTGTGTTAGGGTCTTTGCGTCAGCCGACATGCACTTGGTTTCGCTCGTGAAATGAGTAGACACATTGCATATTTCAATGCAATGGAAACCGGAAGTGCCCTAACTCGCACGTCATCCCTCCTCCCTCCCTTTAGTCCAGGTGGCAGCACTTTTGTGTTTGTGCATTCCTTTTAAAGTGCAGATGGGAACGGGGCGACATCTGTAAAGTGCCACACACGCTGGACTATAACTCGTTTGCTTTATTGCAATTTGAGCATGTTTTTGGCCACAATGTTCAGCACTTTGGCTTTACCTTGGTCATCGGTCTCCCTTTTGGGAGCGTATACTCGGACGTTGTTACCGTCCGTTGCCCTTGAAAAGGCCGTATACAATTGACCATGGGAAAACACATCCCTTTCAAGGTCAATTCCGACCGTGCTGATTGATTGGCCTTGACCTTTGAGAATGGTCATGGCGAAGGCAGGTTTGATGGGAAACTGCAAACGCTCATATTTTATGCCGCCAGCCATTTTGTCCTCGTAGACATTGCGTGTTCTTTCGATGAAGAACTTAACTTGGCCACCAACAGCGTTGTTGTTAATGACGCGACCGACCAGACGATCGTCGCCAAGTTCTTCAAGAACGATGCGCGTGCCGTTGATCAGTCCTTCCTTATCACTTTTGTTGATAAGGAGAACAACGACGCTTCCGACCTTGAGTCGAAGACGGTGGGGAGGCATCCCAGAGTCTGTGCGTCGATTCAACGCTGCCACTTCGGACTCGATTTCATCAATATCCAGTGGCCGCTCGTCAAGCGGTTTGTCCGAGGACAAATATTCGCGCACTTGACCAGGCACATTCGCCATCATGATTTCGTTGATCTCATCGCACGTGTCAATGTGTGGTGCGAGGATCAGACGATTGAGCAGCTCCTTGTCATTTCCAAGAAGTTTTTGGAAGTCGGGATAGACAAAGTCTATCAACTCTTCCCTGCTCTTTACGAGGAAATGCGGAGGAATCCAGAAGTGTTCTCCGGTCTCTCCGAGGCCGATTTGGCGGCACATTTGCAAGTAGGCTTGCTGCCCTTGGCCCAACCTCTGGTTGATGGTCAATTTCATTGTGGTGAATTGACCGAACAATGGAGAGGTTTGAAAGCAGGCCAAAACTTGTGCAGTTAGGCCTTCGTGAGGCACGACCGGCAGTGACTGTTTGAAGTCACCGCTAAAAATGACCGTTTTTCCTCCGAAGAGGAGGTCCTTGTGCTGGCGAATTGCCATTTCTTTGCACACTCGGTCGATGACCTCTATCACAGTGTTGTGAAGCATGGTGATCTCATCAATGATGATGAGTTGGGCCTCACGTATCCGTCTAGCAAAGAAGCTTTCAAGCGGAATACTTGGAAGCTTGTCTAGCGACACTTCTCTGCCGAGACGGAACGTGGAATGGGCTGTTTTCCCATATGGCAGCAAGATAGCCGCACACCCAGTGGATGCCGTAGCAAGCACTTTGTAGGTGTATGGGGGCTTTCGCAAGCGCTTGATAATTTGGCCAAACAGGAATGTTTTTCCTGTGCCTCCATCGCCGAAAATGAAGAAACGGCGCGGCACAGTCTGATCCTTTGGATCCGACTGTATTGCCCTCACAACAGCATCAAAGACCTTTTGCTGGTCGCTGTTGAGTGGAGGTGGGGTGTATTGTTGTGGCCTTCGATTTGGCTGGCCAGGCGGCATATTCAGATCATCATCACCAAAGAAAAATTCTTCAACAGCCAAATTGGTATTTTTGGCTTTTGAATTTGGTGGATCTGGCAGGCCAAAGTGCACGCAGCTTAAGTTAAAGAAGTGCAAACGCCAATCAATGTCGGCTAAGGCTTGCTGCTCGCGTGCTTGGCGTATTGCCGCACTGGTAATGCCCTGTGGATAGTACATTTGGTCTTTGTACTTGTTCCACAGTTCTAGGGCATTGCTCGGCTGCCCAAAGACGAGGATGCTCACGAAGAGCCATCTCATCTGGTCCGGCCAGCGATGCAAAGCTGCCTCGCCGAGCGTTTTGTGCCAAATTTGGTCATCTTCAAGAAGGCCATGGTACAGAGCGGCCTCTGTGAAGGTGTTTTGCTGCTGCCCATTGACCAGTTTTAAGTGGTCCGGATCACCGGGAAAGTGACGCATCAACACATAAAGTGCAAATCTTTCCCGGTCCGTTGGAGGGACAGGTACAACACGACCGATTGGGGGCCTCTTGACAGGCTTCTTTTTATATGGAACCCATCGGTCTTTTGCCCATCGGAATTGCTCTGGGACTTTTTCAAAAAGCATATCCTTAAGCGAAGGAATATGCTGCCATTCGTTTTGCCATTGCCTCCAATAGGCAGAGCATGGAGTCTCTGGGAGCTCGCCTCGCTGAATTTCCTCAGCTTTGCTCACCAGTTGGAATGCCCTGTAGAAAATGGGCTGCTGGTTTGGCAAATGAATTGACAAATGAACAACGTGATGCGAAAGTTTTGCAAATGGCATTGAATGCACAACTGCAAAAGCTTCCGTTGCACCGCGGAAGTTCATTTTGGCATATTGGGCCGGCTCGTCTATGCCAATTTTATTGCCGGACTCCTCTTTGCACTCGACATAACAATGTCCTGGCCCTTTGAAAGGGTATTTCAGTGCATATTTTATATTTGCCTTGTTACCGTAAGCGAATAACACGTTGTGGTGCACTCGGTAACGCAGCAAAATGTATGGGTTGTACGGCACGACTTGTGAGTTGTCGTATATTAAGCCGTTTACCTCAATTTTGGCTCCACCATCGGTTGGGCTAGGCCGGTAATACAACGCGGGCCTGTCCGGGTGCAGAATCGTACATTTCGAGTACGGCGCTGGGAAGCCCTTTTTGCACCGCCCAAAGTTGGAGTCTCGTGGACCGCACCAACTATCACTGCATCTATGCAATTGCATATGCAATAAATCGCGTATTTCGCGATGCATTTGTGCAATTTGGCAGTCATCATCTTTGTCTGGCAAAGGTGGAATATGAGCCCATATGTATTCCTGTATGACTTCTGGAACTGCGTCCAGGTCAGTCTGGGCCACAATGTGTGCGTGTGGTCCACCACGTCCTTGGAACTCCATTGATTCTCCTGAACCATGGATAGTACCAAAAAAGCTCTTCTCGTAGAGCTCTTGGTGAAAAACAGCGATTTTGCTGCACCACACTCTCATCCACATGTCGAAACGGTCAGTGAACATTTGACCGTTTTTGTAAATGTTCTCCTTGAACTCCGGCCACTCACGGTTGTTCGTGAATGTGATGAAGAGCCGCGCCTTTTTTGCGTCGTGGCAACGCGCAAAAATGGTGTTGCAGTCTTCATACATTTTTTTCCAATACTGAAGAGAATTTAAATTTCTCTCAGAAAGGCGAACAACGCTACCAATGTCATCGACAGTCTTTTGTCGTGCATTGGGGTTTTGCCGAGCTTGCTGCTTATTGTATTGGTTCACTAAATAATGCAGCAGATTTTTTGGAGTACTTATGCGCAGGTCCATGTCTGGACGGCGCAAAAAGGTTGCAATTTGCCAGTCAATTTTGGACGCTTGGTCTAAGATCCAGCGCTGTCCAAGACCACCGCCACATGAAAGAATGTGGTGGTATTGCCACTCCAAATTTTCATCCCTTATGGCGAGATAATACTTGCAGTAATCTCGCAGGGAGACAAATTTTTTCGATTTGTCATAGCGACTGGTCACTGACTGCATCGATGCTTCAGACCCAGACGATGCAATTGACTCGGTATCGCAAATGTCATCATCTGACATTGCTTGATTGTCAAACATATCATCAGACATGTCGCTTTTCCGCTTTCTTTGTGCGGGTTTGGCATATGGAATGCCAATTTTATATCCATCGTCGCCCTTAGGCTTAATCAATGGATAGGTTAAGCTATCAGTCCATGGACTGAGAGGGGCAATTTCGTTCAGCTGCCCTTGCTTGTTTTCCACCCATATCCCTTTTGGTGCCGGGGCACCTGTGGGATCCGCGTGTATTGCGAACATCCCTTCACCCGTTGAGGGGGTGATTATCTGGTGGGGATGCAACTTCGGGTCTTTCATACCACCCGGGGCAGAGCGCTCATCCAACAAAGTCATTCTGAAGAACCGGAGCTCTTCAGTCCTTTGTTGTCGTAACAACTCTTGCAGCTGTTCACGAGCCTGCTTGTAAGCAAATGCAGCCGGGTGATTTTGTTGGATCATTTGTTCCAAAATTTCAAGGGTCTCATCATTAAGCTGATGACCCTGCACAAACTCTTCCTCGTTTGTAATTTTCTCTCCCGTGAAGGTGGGATTTTTTCGTCGCTGCTCCATGGCTTCGACTGGATCCAGAATGTATAACTGACCGAAGCCAGGAATCTGGGTTGTGCCAGCCTGCATGCTGCTTATGCGGCGATGGAATTCTCCGTTGAGAATTACTGCCATCGGTCCGCCAGCAGGGCATGGCTTATTGCCAGCCGAAACACTCGCAAATTGGAGCAAATTATTGTACCGCGACATATTCCGAACAAACTCCTTCCCTTCGCGGGGTTGTTTGTCGCACACGATGAGCTCTTCAAGCTCTTTTGGGTGCGGGTTAAGCTTTGGCAAAACAACTCTTCCTTGACGACAGCAAACTCTGCTGTCCTCATGCGGGAAGAGTAGTGCTCCACAATGAGAGCACTTCTTGTCACCAAGCTTACCAGAATTTGAATATCCTGGATAATGCTTTGCTGCTGCGGCAGCACAGCACCAACCCTTGTGGGCAAGGTAGCAACGCTGCGTAAATGCAGTGACTTTCTCAACAGCCTTTGCTGATGAGCTGCGTCTCGGTGCGGGTGAAGGCGAACGGCTAATCGAAGCTGATTGCCGTCTGCCTATGCGCGATGATCGCCTCGGTGGCGTCTTCGGTCTGACAAATATTGCATCGTCTGCCTGCGCAATTGGCTCTTGCGGTGCGCAAGACTCCGACACCAAACCAAGCGTGTCAGCTTGGTTTTCACCTGCCACTTGGGCTTGGGTGAGAATAGCATTAACTGCCTGCCCACTCATCTGTGGCCCGATGATCATTATGTCATCTTCTTCATCAATTTCCATTGGCTCAGCGGCCTTGGATGTGGATAGGGCCTCCTCATCCGCATGTCTGTAGACAATTGGGTAAGGAGTTGGCACCCCTTCCCTTGGATGATATGGCACATTATCAGAGCCATACAGCTCATTGATGTGCCACAAAATGCGCTTTTTTTCATAATTGATGGATAAATCTGGTAGAACAAATGTGCGGTTGTTCATAAGCCATGATTCAGCATACAGGCACACAAAGTACCCGCAGCTATTTCCATCGTGTTGGGCCGTAAGATTTTGGACATCAACAATCCCGGTCAACAATGTGGACGGCAAAATGTCAGAAATTATCTTTCTAATTTTATCCGTCAGTTGCACATCCAATCTGCCATATTGGGTAGGCAAAGAGTCGGCAAAATGAGTACCACATTGAACATCATGGACAATTAGAGTCCAATGTCCAGGGAAATGTAGTGGCAAAAGTATGACTTCGGCCGGAACATTAGGGTCATACCCAAATGTCATATTTTTATATTCAATGACACGGTCAATGCCCATTTGCCACACAGCTGGATCAACAATGACCACTTTTCGTTGTGATATGCTTGCCAAGTATGCCAAATATTCGACAATAAAGGCGTCATTCAGAAACTGTGCCAGATCATTCCAGCACGTTTCAATGAATCTTGGGCCTGACCTTCTTGCATCGCATTCGTAAAGAGCAGTTGCTCCCCATTTCCAAATTTTACAGGCTAAATTCCGCGTGGTTGCGAAATTAATTTGCACTGTGCTGAAATTTATTTTTTCAGGCACATTGGGTAAAACCGCCGCATTTATGCCAGCTTCAGAGCCCTGATCCATTGAAAAGCTTTCGCTCATTGAATCATTTGTTTTGCCCCTGCCTGGGCCGCCTCTTTTTTTGGCCGGCCGCCCACCACGGCTTTTTTGTGTGGAAACAGGCGTTGAAGTAATTGCTTCAATAACAGACAGTGGTCGATCAACATCTTCGACCTTCAATTTTTTACTGTTTGGCGGCGACTCAACATTTTGAGTGGCCGATGTGTTTTGTGTGCCAGCTGACGACACACTGTTTTGCGAAGTCGTTATTGACTCCGTTCCGGCTTTTGGGGGTATGCCCCTTTTGCTTCCAATGGAAGAGGCCGGGGTGCTCAATTGCAAAGCACTTATATTTGGGGTATTAAAACCCCGGGGTGATGCCGCCCCATTCCCATCTGCACTCAATGGGTTGTCCTGAAGAGGACAATTTGGATTGCCCTGAGGAGGGCAATTTGGGATAGGTGAGCGACCTGGACTGACAGATTGCTCCGCCCGCCGCAGGTGCTCTTCTTTCTTTCTCTTCTTCAGCATTTGTTGCTTAGAAGGCATCTTAAATCAAAAAATCAACGTGAAAAAGTGGTTGCGACAAAAATATGAAGGAATTAAACCAATGAATGTGCAAATATCAAATATTTATACAAATGACCTAAAAACGTGAAAAATGATGTGGGTTCTCAATTACCATAAGTGTAGCCGTTGCCGAAATCTATCAGTCAGGGCTCACCTATCCTATTTTGCCAAAAAAGACATTGAGTGCAGCTATGGAAAGTGTAAAGATTGACCAATACTTAAAGAGGCCAGTCTGAGTGCCCAAAATCCCATGAGGGTAGGCAGGCTGTATTGGCCACAGACAAACCATTTCCATTATGAGCGTTATTCATAATAAAAAAGCAAATAATAGCGTTGGTTAGTAGTATAATAAAGAATCCACAATCTCCAATATGAGTAGATTCTTTAAAAAACACAAGCACATATAAAGCATGGGTTAAAAATAAACAAAGAAAACACTATCTCCGGTAGGAGCAGGTTCTTTATAAGATTATAAAGCAAAAATACAATAAGCGTTGGTTAGTAATGTAATAAAGAACACACAATCTCCAGTATGAGCAGGTTCTTGAAAAAGCACAAAGCACATATAAAGCACTGGTTACAAATAAACAAAGAAAACACTATCTCCGATAGGAGCAGGTTCTTTATAAAACTTTAAAGTAAAAATACAATAAGCGTTGGTTAGTAATGTAATAAAGAACACACAACCTCCAGTATGAGCAGGTTCTTTAAAAATCAAAAGCAAATATAAAGCGTTTGTTAGTTTAATGCTGATAGCATAGCTCGGTTATGAGCAGGTTCTTTCAGTTGATCCTACGTTAACTCTCACCAGTCCACTGGTCTTGGCAAAGTGCGGGACCAGCTTCGCACCGGATGTTGGCCGTTAACGATAAGGAATTATTGTAAACCTTTCGGACTACAATCGCCCGATAAAATGAAGCTCTATTACATAGGCTGTATTTACATGTATGACGTAACACGTAACAAAATTAGACGAATGGAGAAAATAAATTCCAGTATTTATTGGGGCTTGACCAAAGGAATATTTAGATGTAAGCTCTACAAATTTGAACTTTAATAAACAAAAATGAAATTAAAGTCTATTCATATGAAATTCATGTTTTTATGTAACATGTAAAAACGATAGATGGAATTTGTGTTTAATGTAACATGTATCATAGACTTGAAAGAACAAAAAAGGAAAAAATATTATTTGGATTTTAATTTACATGTGACATGTAACATGTAACAATTGTAGGATTGAATGAACAAAAAATGAAAGTTTCCAGTATATTTATAGTGGTGGACCCAAGGAAGTTATGTTTACATGTAACATGTAACAAATAATTAATTTTGACTTTAATGAACAAAAATGAAATTATAATCTATTCATATGGAATTTCTGTTGATATGTATTATGTAGCAAATTAGACTTGAATGAACAAAATTGGAAAAAATATTATATGGATTTTAATTTACATGTGACATGTAACATGTAACAATTGTAGGATTGAATGAACAAAAAATGAAAGTTTCCAGTATATTTATAGTGGTGGACCCAAGGAAGTTATGTTTACATGTAACATGTAACAAATAATTAATTTTGACTTTAATGAACAAAAATGAAATTATAATCTATTCATAGGGAATTTCTGTTGACATCTAATATGTAAACAAATTAGACTTGAATGAACAAAGGAAAAAATATTATATGGATTATAATTTACATGTGACATGTAACATGTAACAATTGTAGGATTGAATGAACAAAAAATGAAAGTTTCCAGTATATTTATAGTGGTGGACCCAAGGAAGTTATGTTTACATGTAACATGTAACAAATAATTAATTTTGACTTTAATTAACAAAAATGAAATTAAAATCTATTCATAGGCAATTTCTGTTGACATGTATTATGTAGCAAATTAGACTTGAATGAACAAAATTGGAAAAAATATTATATGGATTTTAATTTACATGTGACATGTAACATGTAACAATTGTAGGATTGAATGAACAAATAATGAAAGTTTCCAGTATATTTATAGTGGTGGACCCAAGGAAGTTATGTTTACATGTAACATGTAACAAATAATTAATTTTGACTTTAATTAACAAAAATGAAATTAAAATCTATTCATAGGCAATTTCTGTTGACATGTATTATGTAGCAAATTAGACTTGAATGAACAAAATTGGAAAAAATATTATATGGATTTTAATTTACATGTGACATGTAACATGTAACAATTGTAGGATTGAATGAACAAATAATGAAAGTTTCCAGTATATTTATAGTGGTGGACCCAAGGAAGTTATGTTTACATGTAACATGTAACAAATAATTAATTTTGACTTTAATTAACAAAAATGAAATTAAAGTCTATTAATAGGGAATTTGTATTTATTTCCTTTTCAAACAATGACAAAAAACTAAATAAACAACAAAACTTCAAAAACAAATCACAAAACCAATTTAAATCATAAATGCGGACGCATTTTTTTAGATATAAATTGGTTGTCATCATCAAATTTGTTCCTTTTCAATGCAAGTGCCGTAGAATTTGATTTAGATGTGACATGTAACATGTGACAAACTTAGTCTTGAAATTTGTGTTTATAGGTAACATGTAACAATTGTAGGATTGAATGAACAAAAAATGAAAGTTTCCAGTATATTTATAGTGGTGGACCCAAGGAAGTTATGTTTACATGTAACATGTAACAAATAATTAATTTTGACTTTAATGAACAAAAATGAAATTATAATCTATTCATAGGGAATTTCTGTTGACATCTAATATGTAAACAAATTAGACTTGAATGAACAAAGGAAAAAATATTATATGGATTATAATTTATATGTGACATGTAACATGTAACAATTGTAGGATTGAATGAACAAAAAATGAAAGTTTCCAGTATATTTATAGTGGTGGACCCAAGGAAGTTAGTTTACATGTAACATGTAACAAATAATTAATTTTAACTTTAATGAACAAAAATGAAATTATAATCTATTCATATGGAATTTCTGTTGATATGTATTATGTAGCAAATTAGACTTGAATGAACAAAATTGGAAAAAATATTATATGGATTTTAATTTACATGTGACATGTAACATGTAACAATTGTAGGATTGAATGAACAAAAAATGAAAGTTTCCAGTATATTTATAGTGGTGGACCCAAGGAAGTTATGTTTACATGTAACATGTAACAAATAATTAATTTTGACTTTAATGAACAAAAATGAAATTATAATCTATTCATAGGGAATTTCTGTTGACATCTAATATGTAAACAAATTAGACTTGAATGAACAAAGGAAAAAATATTATATGGATTATAATTTACATGTGACATGTAACATGTCAATTGTAGGATTGAATGAACAAAAAATGAAAGTTTCCAGTATATTTATAGTGGTGGACCCAAGGAAGTTATGTTTACATGTAACATGTAACAAATAATTAATTTTGACTTTAATTAACAAAAATGAAATTAAAAACTATTCATAGGCAATTTCTGTTGACATGTATTATGTAGCAAATTAGACTTGAATGAACAAAATTGGAAAAAATATTATATGGATTTTAATTTACATGTGACATGTAACATGTAACAATTGTAGGATTGAATGAACAAATAATGAAAGTTTCCAGTATATTTATAGTGGTGGACCCAAGGAAGTTATGTTTACATGTAACATGTAACAAATAATTAATTTTGACTTTAATTAACAAAAATGAAATTAAAATCTATTCATAGGCAATTTCTGTTGACATGTATTATGTAGCAAATTAGACTTGAATGAACAAAATTGGAAAAAATATTATATGGATTTTAATTTACATGTGACATGTAACATGTAACAATTGTAGGATTGAATGAACAAATAATGAAAGTTTCCAGTATATTTATAGTGGTGGACCCAAGGAAGTTATGTTTACATGTAACATGTAACAAATAATTAATTT
Organism: Heterodera glycines; assembly: GCA_004148225.2. Lineage (NCBI taxonomy): Eukaryota > Metazoa > Nematoda > Chromadorea > Rhabditida > Heteroderidae > Heterodera > Heterodera glycines. Next base: position 14,583,582 of record CP049708.1, on the reverse strand, counting down.
TGACTTTAATTAACAAAAATGAAATTAAAGTCTATTAATAGGGAATTTGTATTTATTTCCTTTTCAAACAATGACAAAAAACTAAATAAACAACAAAACTTCAAAAACAAATCACAAAACCAATTTAAATCATAAATGCGGACGCATTTTTTTAGATATAAATTGGTTGTCATCATCAAATTTGTTCCTTTTCAATGCAAGTGCCGTAGAATTTGATTTAGATGTGACATGTAACATGTGACAAACTTAGTCTTGAAATTTGTGTTTATAGGTAACATGTAACAATTGTAGGATTGAATGAACAAAAAATGAAAGTTTCCAGTATATTTATAGTGGTGGACCCAAGGAAGTTATGTTTACATGTAACATGTAACAAATAATTAATTTTGACTTTAATGAACAAAAATGAAATTAAAATCTAAATATTTTATGTAACATCATGCAAAAAAATGGATTTGAATGAAAATGATAATTAGGATATTTTTTATTCAAATTGTATTTGTAAAATATTTGAAAATTTTTCGCAAAACCGAATCGCAATCAAATAACAAACGAGATAGATATTTCCTGAAAGACGACTTCAAAAATTCAAAAAATCAAAATCCACGAGATCCAGGGTACATATTCATATGCATGAGCATGGGCATCGTAATAGGCATGGAATAATTAATCGGCATTGCAAAAGGCGAGATAATAGGGAACGACATCGAAAACGGCAACACTTGTTGAATTGGATTTGTTGATGGAACCATGATTGGCGACATAAGTGTAACTGATGTGGAAGTGGGTATGTTTGTGCTTTGAAGTTTCAAAGGTTTCACTGACGGCCCTATGAAAATTCTTTATTTATTTCAATGCCGAAAAAACCAATAACCTCGGTTTCGCAAATTTTTGTAATTTCCATTCGTAAGATTTCTTTTGTGCTGACCAGAATGCAAATGCAAGTTTTCAGCTTTCTTCTTATTTGAATAGCCTTTTTCAGTAACACCGGTCGCCTTCACACGTTTTCGAGGGGATTGCTAAAGACGTCTTTCAATTTACTTTTAGCAATTTCAACTTATCGTTGAAGATGATTTACTTACACGAATGCGTTTGTTAACCAATTTCTCTTTCTTTTGCTTCACCATATACTGTTTAACATCAACTGTCGCTCCATCAATTTTGTGAGGCCCGCCAGACAATGCATCAGAAGACTAAATTAGAATCAAAGATAATTTTTTAACAACAACATGCCTGCTTTTCCGTCTCAAAGGTTACAATGCCAAAGCCACGAGAACGTTTATTTTTGGGAACACGTACGACATAGCAATTGGTGATATTACCAAATTTAGAAAAGTAAGCATTTAATGAATTCTTCGTCGTCGTAAGCGATAATCTAAAAAGTTAACTAATCTTCTTTTTCCAATTAAAAAAACCCGCCAACGAAGATCTTTCGCGCGTTTCTAACATCGTCACTTTCTTTGTGCTTTCCTGCAGGTGCTTTCGAAACCGATGTTTTGTTTGATGTATTTAATATTGTAATGTCACTTCTCGGAGAGAGAGAACGCTGCCTAACAATAATTTCACGCGATTTTCCTTTTTTGTTCTTCTTAATTTCATTGATAGAGGTTGAAATATTAAACAATTTTATTAAAATATACCAAAGAATTTCAAGTTTTTATTTCTGCTTACCTCGGGAGATTTGATCATGTTCAATTGCTTAGTGTTCTTAACATTAATCACTGAGTTGTCATGACGTTCAAAAGAATTAAAAATCTCATCCGATGAATCCGAGGAAGTTGAACAAATGCGAATTCGACGAAAGTAACGGACCGATTGCTGGCCCTCGGTTGGTCTTACTGAAGAATTTGCAATTTCCTTCCGCTGCTGCTGGGTCTGGCCCTCGGTTAACTTTGAAGAAGATGAAATGTATTCCATGAAATAAAAGCAATCTTTAAAAATTGAAAACGTGAAAATTAAATTAAAGTCTATTCATAGGGAATTTGTGTTTATATGTTACATGTAACAAACTTAGGAACAAAAAAGGAAAAAATTAATTATATGGAATTTGATTTAGATGTGACATGTAACATGTTACAAACTTAGTCTTGAAATTTGTGTTTATAGGTAACATGTAACAATTGAAGAATTGAATGAACAAAAAATGAAAGTTTCCATATATTTATAGTGGTGGACCCAAGGAAGTTATGTTTACATGTAACAAATAATTAATTTTGACTTTAATGAACAAAAATGAAATTATAATCTATTCATAGGGAATTTCTGTTGACATCTAATATGTAAACAAATTAGACTTGAATGAACAAAGGAAAAAATATTATATGAATTATAATTTACATGTGACATGTAACATGTAACAATTGTAGGATTGAATGAACAAAAAATGAAAGTTTCCAGTATATTTATAGAGGTGGACCCAAGGAAGTTATGTTTACATGTAACATGTAACAAATAATTAATTTTGACTTTAATGAACAAAAATGAAATTAAAATCTATTCATAGGCAATTTCTGTTGACATGTATTATGTAGCAAATTAGACTTGAATGAACAAAGGAAAAAATATTATATGGATTATAATTTACATGTGACATGTAACATGTAACAATTGTAGGATTGAATGAACAAAAAATGAAAGTTTCCAGTATATTTATAGTGGTGGACCCAAGGAAGTTATGTTTACATGTAACATGTAACAAATAATTAATTTTGACTTTAATGAACAAAAATGAAATTAAAATCTATTCATAGGGAATTTCTGTTGATATCTAATATGTAAACAAAGGAAAAAATATTATATGGATTATAATTTACATGTGACATGTAACATGTAACAATTGTAGGATTGAATGAACAAAAAATGAAAGTTTCCAGTATATTTATAGTGGTGGACCCAAGGAAGTTATGTTTACATGTAACATGTAACAAATAATTAATTTTGACTTTAATGAACAAAAATGAAATTAAAATCTATTCATAGGCAATTTCTGTTGACATGTATTATGTAGCAAATTAGACTTGAATGAACAAAGGAAAAAATATTATATGGATTATAATTTACATGTGACATGTAACATGTAACAATTGTAGGATTGAATGAACAAAAAATGAAAGTTTTCAGTATATTTATAGTGGTGGACCCAAGGAAGTTATGTTTACATGTAACATGTAACAAATAATTAATTTTGACTTTAATGAACAAAAATGAAATTAAAATCTATTCATAGGGAATTTCTGTTGACATCTAATATGTAAACAAAGGAAAAAATATTATATGAATTATAATTTACATGTGACATGTAACATGTAACAATTGTAGGATTGAATGAACAAAAAATGAAAGTTTCCAGTATATTTATAGTGGTGGACCCAAGGAAGTTATGTTTACATGTAACAAATAATTAATTTTGACTTTAATGAACAAAAATGAAATTATAATCTATTCATAGGCAATTTCTGTTGACATGTATTATGTAGCAAATTAGACTTGAATGAACAAAGGAAAAAATATTATATGGATTATAATTTACATGTGACATGTAACATGTAACAATTATAGGATTGAATGAACAAAAAATGAAAGTTTCCAGTATATTTATAGTGGTGGACCCAAGGAAGTTATGTTTACATGTAACATGTAACAAATAATTAATTTTGACTTTAATGAACAAAAATGAAATTAAAATCTATTCATAGGGAATTTCTGTTGACATCTAATATGTAAACAAAGGAAAAAATATTATATGAATTATAATTTACATGTGACATGTAACATGTAACAATTGTAGGATTGAATGAACAAAAAATGAAAGTTTCCAGTATATTTATAGTGGTGGACCCAAGGAAGTTATGTTTACATGTAACAAATAATTAATTTTGACTTTAATGAACAAAAATGAAATTATAATCTATTCATAGGGAATTTCTGTTGACATCTAATATGTAAACAAATTAGACTTGAATGAACAAAGGAAAAAATATTATATGAATTATAATTTACATGTGACATGTAACATGTAACAATTGTAGGATTGAATGAACAAAAAATGAAAGTTTCCAGTATATTTATAGTGGTGGACCCAAGGAAGTTATGTTTACATGTAACATGTAACAAATAATTAATTTTGACTTTAATGAACAAAAATGAAATTAAAATCTATTCATAGGGAATTTCTGTTGACATCTAATATGTAAACAAAGGAAAAAATATTATATGGATTATAATTTACATGTGACATGTAACATGTAACAATTGTAGGATTGAATGAACAAAAAATGAAAGTTTCCAGTATATTTATAGTGGTGGACCCAAGGAAGTTATGTTTACATGTAACATGTAACAAATAATTAATTTTGACTTTAAAGAACAAAAATGAAATTAAAATCTATTCTTAGGCAATTTCTGTTGACATGTATTATGTAGCAAATTAGACTTGAATGAACAAAGGAAAAAATATTATATGGATTATAATTTACATGTGACATGTAACATGTAACAATTGTAGGATTGAATGAACAAAAAATGAAAGTTTCCAGTATATTTATAGTGGTGGACCCAAGGAAGTTATGTTTACATGTAACATGTAACAAATAATTAATTTTGACTTTAATGAACAAAAATGAAATTAAAATCTATTCATAGGGAATTTCTGTTGACATCTAATATGTAAACAAATTAGACTTGAATGAACAAAGGAAAAAATATTATATGAATTATAATTTACATGTGACATGTAACATGTAACAATTGTAGGATTGAATGAACAAAAAATGAAAGTTTCCAGTATATTTATAGTGGTGGACCCAAGGAAGTTATGTTTACATGTAACATGTAACAAATAATTAATTTTGACTTTAAAGAACAAAAATGAAATTAAAATCTATTCTTAGGCAATTTCTGTTGACATGTATTATGTAGCAAATTAGACTTGAATGAACAAAGGAAAAAATATTATATGGATTATAATTTACATGTGACATGTAACATGTAACAATTGTAGGATTGAATGAACAAAAAATGAAAGTTTCCAGTATATTTATAGTGGTGGACCCAAGGAAGTTATGTGTACATGTAACATGTAACAAATAATTAATTTTGACTTTAATGAACAAAAATGAAATTAAAATCTATTCATAGGCAATTTCTGTTGACATGTATTATGTAGCAAATTAGACTTGAATGAACAAAGGAAAAAATATTATATGGATTATAATTTACATGTGACATGTAACATGTAACAATTGTAGGATTGGAACAAAAAATGAAAGTTTCCAGTATATTTATAGGGTTGGACCAAAGGAAGTTATATTACATGTAACATGTATCAAATAATTTATTTTGACTTTAATGAACAAAAATGAAATTAAAGTCTATTCATAGGGAATTTGTATTTATTTCCTTTTCAAACAATGACAAAAAACTAAATAAACAACAAAACTTCAAAAACAAATCACAAAACCAATTTAAATCATAAATGCGGACGCATTTTTTTAGATATAAATTGGTTGTCATCATCAAATTTGTTCCTTTTCAATGCAAGTGCCGTAGTTTTATTCTCTTCAAGAGTGACAAAACCAACCATCCTATTTAAAGTTGCACGAACTATTTGCTCATCAGTCAATTTTCTCTCCTGCGGGCTTGTATTTTTAAATGTCCTTGCCATTGAAACATTTGATGAAACGTAAGTATTAGTCCTTTCGTTTCTAATGACCTGCGCAACCATTCGATGAACAATGAGATGCACAGCTTGTTCGTCTGTGAACTAAAATGCTCATAAGAACAACAATTGAAAATATATAAACCTTTTCAATGAGTTGGAAATTGTTTTCATTATTTGCACCCTTGTTAGAAGTGAATGAAGTAGATTTTTTGCTAAGTTGTCCTTCGAGCACAGATATAAGGCCCTCGGTTGGTCTTACTGAAGAATTTGCAATTTCCTTCCGCTGCTGCTGGGTCTGGCCCTCGGTTAACTTTGAAGAAGATGAAATGTATTCCATGAAATAAAAGCAATCTTTAAAAATTGAAAACGTGAAAATTAAATTAAAGTCTATTCATAGGGAATTTGTGTTTATATGTTACATGTAACAAACTTAGGAACAAAAAAGGAAAAAATTAATTATATGGAATTTGATTTAGATGTGACATGTAACATGTGACAAACTTAGTCTTGAAATTTGTGTTTATAGGTAACATGTAACAATTGTAGGATTGAATGAACAAAAAATGAAAGTTTCCAGTATATTTATAGTGGTGGACCAAAGGAAGTTATGTTTACATGTAACATGTAACAAATAATTAATTTTGACTTTAATGAACAAAAATGAAATTAAAATCTATTCATAGGCAATTTCTGTTGACATGTATTATGTAGCAAATTAGACTTGAATGAACAAAGGAAAAAATATTATATGGATTATAATTTACATGTGACATGTAACATGTAACAATTGTAGGATTGAATGAACAAAAAATGAAAGTTTCCAGTATATTTATAGTGGTGGACCCAAGGAAGTTATGTTTACATGTAACATGTAACAAATAATTAATTTTGACTTTAATGAACAAAAATGAAATTAAAATCTATTCATAGGGAATTTCTGTTGATATCTAATATGTAAACAAAGGAAAAAATATTATATGGATTATAATTTACATGTGACATGTAACATGTAACAATTGTAGGATTGAATGAACAAAAAATGAAAGTTTCCAGTATATTTATAGTGGTGGACCCAAGGAAGTTATGTGTACATGTAACATGTAACAAATAATTAATTTTGACTTTAATGAACAAAAATGAAATTAAAATCTATTCATAGGCAATTTCTGTTGACATGTATTATGTAGCAAATTAGACTTGAATGAACAAAGGAAAAAATATTATATGGATTATAATTTACATGTGACATGTAACATGTAACAATTGTAGGATTGGAACAAAAAATGAAAGTTTCCAGTATATTTATAGGGGTGGACCAAAGGAAGTTATATTACATGTAACATGTATCAAATAATTTATTTTGACTTTAATGAACAAAAATGAAATTAAAGTCTATTCATAGGGAATTTGTATTTATTTCCTTTTCAAACAATGACAAAAAACTAAATAAACAACAAAACTTCAAAAACAAATCACAAAACCAATTTAAATCATAAATGCGGACGCATTTTTTTAGATATAAATTGGTTGTCATCATCAAATTTGTTCCTTTTCAATGCAAGTGCCGTAGTTTTATTCTCTTCAAGAGTGACAAAACCAACCATCCTATTTAAAGTTGCACGAACTATTTGCTCATCAGTCAATTTTCTCTCCTGCGGGCTTGTATTTTTAAATGTCCTTGCCATTGAAACATTTGATGAAACGTAAGTATTAGTCCTTTCGTTTCTAATGACCTGCGCAACCATTCGATGAACAATGAGATGCACAGCTTGTTCGTCTGTGAACTAAAATGCTCATAAGAACAACAATTGAAAATATATAAACCTTTTCAATGAGTTGGAAATTGTTTTCATTATTTGCACCCTTGTTAGAAGTGAATGTTTCTCGGGAACGGCTGGGCACAACGGGCTGAAATTTTGCACCAAGGGGTAGCTCGAGACGGCGCATCTGGGAAAACTATAGAAAAAAATTCTCGACGCCCAACTGAGTCCCAGCGGCGCTAAAACTGACTTTGCTGACAGTCTCACTGTTACGAAATTTTTTGCATTTGCCTTTAAGGCTTAGTGAACCCCAAAAGATCAATGCCCAAACTATGGGCTACAACTTTGCCAGCAAACTTTTTTTGATCAGATCAAACCCCTGACCTGTAGGTTAGGCAACGTAAGAACTACTTTTTTTGGACACTTCAGTACCAGCTGAATGCCGCGCCAGGGTTTGCTCGGAGCGGGTAGTCGCCAGCGGACTTTTTGTAGAGCTTTCAAAGGGCTATCGAACCATGTTTAAAAATTTCGAAAATTTTCAAAAATTTTCGAGCTAGGCCTAAAAAACGATTTTTTGGTTTTTGAATTTTATGATTTTTTAACGAATTTTCCCAGAAAAACGGAGACCACTTTCAAGCAACCGTTTTTCGAGCTCTATCGATTGGTGACATTTTTAGAAAATTTTCGATTTTTTTCCGGAAATAGAAAAAATTTTTGGCCTGAGCGGGACATTTGAGTCCCGGGCCCATAACTCGTCAGGGGTTGGTTTTAGCGAAAAATTGCCTTAGAGCAAAATTGTAGAGCTTTTTAAGCTCTATCGAACGGTGTACTATATGTCGAAAAATTTTCACAAATTTTCGAGCTAGGCCCCCTAGAAATTTTTGAAAATTTTTTTTGGGTTGAAGAATGGAGTGAAAAATATTTTTCTGGGGTATTTTGAGGTGCTGAGCACGAATATGACCTTTGTTTTTTGTTTCGGAATTTTTGGAATTTTTTAAAAAATTTTGAAAATTTTTCATTTTTTTGGGCCTCGAGAATTTGAGGTAATTTTTGAAAATTCATAACTAAACTTAGGCTTGTCCAATTTTCATAGAATAAAGCATGAAAAATTGAGAAAAATAAGGACGATTTTATGGACTTTATTTGGAATTTCTATCTGTAAAATGAAAAAACTTATTCCAGAAATTCTGGAAATTTTCGAATTTTCAGAAAAAAATTCAGAACTCGATTCTGAAAACCTATTTTCACAAATTAAAATAATGAAAAAATCCGCGATTTTTTTCTCTATTTTATAAATTTTATTTCATATTTTTATCACTTTTTTGAAAAAAGTTATAGAAATAAAAGTGATTTTGGGAATCGGGACCAAAGGGGGGTGCACATGGTTTTTGAGTGGAAAAATTTTTTCACCAAAAATCTTTCAAAACATGTCCTAAGGGGTATTTTAGGACCCTGATTACGAATCTGAAATCAGATTTCAGTTTTGACCACGTTAAGACCTCAGAATCCCCGTGTGATTGGGGATTCTGGGGCATCATTTTGAGGGGGGGGGGGGTGCGGGTTCGGACCCGGATGGTGTAAATTACTTTTCTTTTTATTTTATAATTTTTTCATTGTTTTAATACATTTAAATTATTAACAAAAAAAAAATTAATATTTTAAATAAATTATTTTTCTGTGTGAAAGTCATTCTTTTAACACCCCAAAATTTTCGGAATTTTTTTTTGGGCCACAAGGGGGGTGAAAAATATTTTTCTGGAGTATTTTGAGCACGAATACGATGTTTGTTTTGCGTTTCAGAATTAAAATCCAAATTATATTTTTTCCTTCTTATTTGGGCCGCTGATCACGAATACGTGATCAGGTTTTACTTTAGACATCGTTAAGGCCTCAGAATCCCTGTGTGCTTGGTGATTCTGATCCATCATTTTTTGGGGGAGGGGGGAAGTTCGAATCCGGGCGGTATACATTATTTTTTGCTTATTTTTACATGTTTAAAAAATTACAAGTTAATAATAAAAAATTATTATCTTTTAAAATAAAAAACTTTTTGAAGAATTAATTTTTCAAAATTCCTTTAAATTTTCAATATGATGAAACATATTTCACTATATGTTACATGCTAAGAGAGGAAATTCATGAACTCCCTCCGTTTTCATGTAACATGTAACATATTTTGAAGCGGGCGCGAAGCACCGAGGCCACGAAGTGTTCTTACGAGCCCCACAAATTTAGAAATGGGCGCGAAGCGCCCATCTTAGGGCGTAAAGCTGCCTACAACCCCTTAATAACTTTTCAAAAATTCATTGCTTTCATTATGTTAATACATGTTACATGTTACATGCTAAGATAGGAAATTCATGAACTCCCTCCGTTTTCATGTAACATGCAACATATTTTGAAGCGGGCGCGAAGCACTGAGGCCACGAAGTGTTCTTACGAGCCCCACAATTTAGAAATGGGCGCGAAGCGCCCATCTTAGGGCGTAAAGCTGCCTACAACCCCTTAATAACTTTTCAAAAATTCATTGCTTTCATTATGTTAATACATGTTACATGCTAAGAGAGGAAATTCATGAACTCCCTCCGTTTTCATGTAACATGTAACATATTTTGAAGCGGGCGCGAAGCACTGAGGCCACGAAGTGTTCTTACGAGCCCCACAAATTTAGAAATGGGCGCGAAGCGCCCATCTTAGGGCGTAAAGCTGCCTACAACCCCTTAATAACTTTTCAAAAATTCATTGCTTTCATTATGTTAATACATGTTACATGCTCAGAGAGGAAATTCATGAACTCCCTCCGTTTTCATGTAACATGTAACATATTTTGAAGCGGGCGCGAAGCACCGAGGCCACGAAGTGTTCTTACGAGCCCCACAAATTTAGAAATGGGCGCGAAGCGCCCATCTTAGGGCGTAAAGCTGCCTACAACCCCTTAATAACTTTTCAAAAATTCATTGCTTTCATTATGTTAATACATGTTACATGTTACATGCTAAGATAGGAAATTCATGAACTCCCTCCGTTTTCATGTAACATGCAACATATTTTGAAGCGGGCGCGAAGCACTGAGGCCACGAAGTGTTCTTACGAGCCCCACAATTTAGAAATGGGCGCGAAGCGCCCATCTTAGGGCGTAAAGCTGCCTACAACCCCTTAATAACTTTTCAAAAATTCATTGCTTTCATTATGTTAATACATGTTACATGCTAAGAGAGGAAATTCATGAACTCCCTCCGTTTTCATGTAACATGTAACATATTTTGAAGCGGGCGCGAAGCACTGAGGCCACGAAGTGTTCTTACGAGCCCCACAAATTTAGAAATGGGCGCGAAGCGCCCATCTTAGGGCGTAAAGCTGCCTACAACCCCTAATAACTTTTCAAAAATTCATTGCTTTCATTATGTTAATACATGTTACATGTTACATGCTAAGATAGGAAATTCATGAACTCCCTCCGTTTTCATGTAACATGCAACATATTTTGAAGCGGGCGCGAGCACTGAGGCCACGAAGTGTTCTTACGAGCCCCACAAAATGTAACATGTATTAACATAATGAAAGCAATGAATTTTTTGAAAAGTTATTAAGGGTTGTAGGCAGCTTTACGCCCTAAGATGGCGCTTCGCGCCCATTTCTAAATTTTGTGGGGCTCGTAAGAACACTTCGTGGCCTCGGTGCTTCGCGCCCGCTTCAAAATATGTTACATGTTACATGAAAACGGAGGGAGTTCATGAATTTCCTCTCTGAGCATGTAACATGTATTAACATAATGAAAGCAATGAATTTTGAAAAGTTATTAAGGGGTTGTAGGCAGCTTTACGCCCTAAGATGGGCGCTTCGCGCCCATTTCTAAATTTGTGGGGCTCGTAAGAACACTTCGTGGCCTCAGTGCTTCGCGCCCGCTTCAAAATATGTTACATGTTACATGAAAACGGAGGGAGTTCATGAATTTCCTCTCTTAGCATGTAACATGTATTAACATAATGAAAGCAATGAATTTTTGAAAAGTTATTAAGGGGTTGTAGGCAGCTTTACGCCCTAAGATGGGCGCTTTCGCGCCCATTTCTAAATTGTGGGGCTCGTAAGAACACTTCGTGGCCTCAGTGCTTCGCGCCCGCTTCAAAATATGTTGCATGTTACATGAAAACGGAGGGAGTTCATGAATTTCCTATCTTAGCATGTAACATGTAACATGTATTAACATAATTGAAAGCAATGAATTTTTTGAAAAGTTATTAAGGGTTGTAGGCAGCTTTACGCCCTAAGATGGGCGCTTTCGCGCCCATTCTAAATTTGTGGGGCTCGTAAGAACACTTCGTGGCCTCGGTGCTTTCGCGCCCGCTTCAACATGTAAACATAACTTCCTTGGGTCCACACTATAAATATACTGGAAACTTTCATTTTTTGTTCATTCAATCCTACAATTGTTACATGTTACATGTCACATGTAAAATTATAATTCATATAATATTTTTTCCTTTGTTCATTCAAGTCTAATTTGTTTACATATTAGATGTCAACAAAATTCCCTATGAATAGATTTTAATTTCATTTTTGTTCATTAAAGTCAAAATTAATTATTTGTTACATGTTACATGTAAACATAACTTCCTTGGTCCACCACTATAAATATACTGGAAACTTTCATTTTTTGTTCATTCAATCCTACAATTGTTACATTTACATGTCACATGTAAATTATAATCCATATAAATATTTTTTCCTTTGTTCATTCAAGTCTAATTTGCTACATAATACATGTCAACAGAAATTGCCTAAGAATAGATTTTAATTTCATTTTTGTTCTTTAAAGTCAAAATTAATTATTTGTTACATGTTACATGTAAACATAACTTCCTTGGGTCCACCACTATAAATATACTGAAACTTTCATTTTTTGTTCATTCAATCCTACAATTGTTACATTACATGTCACATGTAAATTATAATCCATATAATATTTTTTCCTTTGTTTACATATTAGATTCAACAGAAATTCCCTATGAATAGATTTTAATTTCATTTTTGTTCATTAAAGTCAAAATTAATTATTTGTTACATGTTACATGTAAACATAACTTCCTTGGGTCCACCACTATAAATATACTGGAAACTTTCATTTTTTGTTCATTTCAATCCTACAATTGTTACATGTTACATGTCACATGTAAATTATAATTCATAAATATTTTTTCCTTTGTTCATTCAAGTCTAATTTGTTTACATATTATAATGTCAACAGAAATTCCCTATGAATAGATTATAATTTCATTTTTGTTCATTAAAGTCAAAAATTAATTTATTTGTTACATGTAAACATAACTTCCTTGGGTCCACCACTATAAATATACTGGAAACTTTCATTTTTTGTTCATTCAATCCTACAATTGTACATGTACATGTCACATGTAAATTATAATTCATATTAATATTTTCCTTTGTTTACATATTAGATGTCAACAGAAATTCCCTATGAATAGATTTTAATTTCATTTTTGTTCATTAAAGTCAAAATTAAATTATTTGTTACATGTTACATGTAAACATAACTTCCTTGGGTCCACCACTATAAATATACTGGAAACTTTCATTTTTTGTTCATTCAATCCTATAATTGTTACATGTTACATGTCACATGTAAAGCAAATTAGACTTGAATGAACAAAGGAAAAAATATTATATGGATTATAATTTACATGTGACATGTAACATGTAACAATTGTAGGATTGAATGAACAAAAAATGAAAGTTTCCAGTATATTTATAGTGGTGGACCAAGGAAGTTATGTTTACATGTAACATGTAACAAATAATTAATTTTGACTTTAATGAACAAAAATGAAATTAAAATCTATTCATAGGGAATTTCTGTTGATATCTAATATGTAAACAAAGGAAAAAATATTATATGGATTATAATTTACATGTGACATGTAACATGTAACAATTGTAGGATTGAATGAACAAAAAATGAAAGTTTCCAGTATATTTATAGTGGTGGACCCAAGGAAGTTATGTTTACATGTAACAAATAATTAATTTTGACTTTAATGAACAAAAATGAAATTATAATCTATTCATAGGGAATTTCTGTTGACATCTAATATGTAAACAAATTAGACTTGAATGAACAAAGGAAAAAATATTATATGGATTATAATTTACATGTGACATGTAACATGTAACAATTGTAGGATTGAATGAACAAAAAATGAAAGTTTCCAGTATATTTATAGTGGTGGACCCAAGGAAGTTATGTTTACATGTAACATGTAACAAATAATTAATTTTGACTTTAATGAACAAAAATGAAATTAAAATCTATTCATAGGCAATTTCTGTTGACATGTATTATGTAGCAAATTAGACTTGAATGAACAAAGGAAAAAATATTATATGGATTATAATTTACATGTGACATGTAACATGTAACAATTGTAGGATTGAATGAACAAAAAATGAAAGTTTTCAGTATATTTATAGTGGTGGACCCAAGGAAGTTATGTTTACATGTAACATGTAACAAATAATTAATTTTGACTTTAATGAACAAAAATGAAATTAAAATCTATTCATAGGGAATTTCTGTTGACATCTAATATGTAAACAAAGGAAAAAATATTATATGAATTATAATTTACATGTGACATGTAACATGTAACAATTGTAGGATTGAATGAACAAAAAATGAAAGTTTCCAGTATATTTATAGTGGTGGACCCAAGGAAGTTATGTTTACATGTAACAAATAATTAATTTTGACTTTAATGAACAAAAATGAAATTATAATCTATTCATAGGCAATTTCTGTTGACATGTATTATGTAGCAAATTAGACTTGAATGAACAAAGGAAAAAATATTATATGGATTATAATTTACATGTGACATGTAACATGTAACAATTATAGGATTGAATGAACAAAAAATGAAAGTTTCCAGTATATTTATAGTGGTGGACCCAAGGAAGTTATGTTTACATGTAACATGTAACAAATAATTAATTTTGACTTTAATGAACAAAAATGAAATTAAAATCTATTCATAGGGAATTTCTGTTGACATCTAATATGTAAACAAAGGAAAAAATATTATATGAATTATAATTTACATGTGACATGTAACATGTAACAATTGTAGGATTGAATGAACAAAAAATGAAAGTTTCCAGTATATTTATAGTGGTGGACCCAAGGAAGTTATGTTTACATGTAACAAATAATTAATTTTGACTTTAATGAACAAAAATGAAATTATAATCTATTCATAGGGAATTTCTGTTGACATCTAATATGTAAACAAATTAGACTTGAATGAACAAAGGAAAAAATATTATATGAATTATAATTTACATGTGACATGTAACATGTAACAATTGTAGGATTGAATGAACAAAAAATGAAAGTTTCCAGTATATTTATAGTGGTGGACCCAAGGAAGTTATGTTTACATGTAACATGTAACAAATAATTAATTTTGACTTTAATGAACAAAAATGAAATTAAAATCTATTCATAGGGAATTTCTGTTGACATCTAATATGTAAACAAAGGAAAAAATATTATATGGATTATAATTTACATGTGACATGTAACATGTAACAATTGTAGGATTGAATGAACAAAAAATGAAAGTTTCCAGTATATTTATAGTGGTGGACCCAAGGAAGTTATGTTTACATGTAACATGTAACAAATAATTAATTTTGACTTTAAAGAACAAAAATGAAATTAAAATCTATTCTTAGGCAATTTCTGTTGACATGTATTATGTAGCAAATTAGACTTGAATGAACAAAGGAAAAAATATTATATGGATTATAATTTACATGTGACATGTAACATGTAACAATTGTAGGATTGAATGAACAAAAAATGAAAGTTTCCAGTATATTTATAGTGGTGGACCCAAGGAAGTTATGTTTACATGTAACATGTAACAAATAATTAATTTTGACTTTAATGAACAAAAATGAAATTAAAATCTATTCATAGGGAATTTCTGTTGACATCTAATATGT
>CP049708.1:14530483-14567141 GCA_004148225.2 Heterodera glycines | reverse complement strand
CTCGGTGATGGTTTCATCGATTTAACTATAATAAAGCTTTAAAAATAGAGAAAAATAAGGAGAATTTTATGGGTTTTATTTGGCTTTTGTATCATAAAAAAGAAAAAAGTTATTCCAGAATTTCTGGAAAAATTCGAATTTTCAGAAAAAAATTCATAACTCGGTTCTGAAAAGATATTCTGGAAAAGTAAAATACTACAAAAATCCGCAATTTTTTTCTCTATAATATAAATTTTATTTGGCAATTTTATCTCTTTTTTGAGAGATGTTACAAAAATAAAAGTGATTTTGAGATTCGGGACCAAAGGGGTGAGCATAGGATTTTTGAGTGAAAAAATTTTTTCACCCAAAATCCTCCAAAAACATGTCATTAGGGCTATTTTATGACGCTGATCACGAATACGTGATCAGATTTTACTTTTAACATCGATAAGACCTCAGAATCCCTGTGTGATTGGGGATTCTGAGGCATCATTTTGAGGGGGGAGGGGGCAGGTTCGGATCCGGACGGTGTACATTAATTTTCTACCATTTATTTTCTGTTTTTCAATTTTTGTTCATTTAAAATATTTTTAATTTTATTAATAATAAATAAAAATTTTTCATTTGAATTAAATTATTTTTTGGTGAAAATTTTATTAAAAATAATTTTTAAATTTTGAATAAAAAATTAAAGAATATTATGTTTCAATTTACATTGAATTTGTAAAAAAATAAAATTTAAACTGATGTACCTCTTCTAATCACTTTTGTACCTCTTCCCCCGTGGTTGTACCTCTTCCCCCGTGGTTGTACCTCTTCCCCGTTGTTGTACCTCTTCTAATCACATTTGTACCTTTTTTAATCACAGTTGTACCTCTTCTGATCACTGTTGTACCTCTTCTAATCACTATTTTACCTCTTCTACCATTTATTGTACCTCTTATAATCCCTGTAAGGTCAACAAATTTTGAAAAACGGGCGCGAAGCGCCCGACTGAGGCCGCGAACGGCATAACAAGCTAAAAAACGGGCACGAAGCGGCCGACTAAGGCTGAGAAGCGTCCTAATTTCCCTACAAAGTTTGAAAACGGGCGCGAAGCGGCCGTCCTGAGGCCGCGAAGAGGCCGAATATCCACCACTAAAGTTAAAAACGGGCGCGAAGCGCCCGTCCTGAGGCCGCGAGCGGCCGAACGTCTCCCAAAAAATTAAAAAACGGGCGCGAAGCGCCCGTGCTGAGGCCGCGAAGCGGCCGAATATCCACCACTAAAGTTAAAAACGGGCGCGAAGCGCCCGTCCTGAGGCCGCGAGCGGCCGAACGTCTCCCAAAAAATTAAAAAACGGGCGCGAAGCGCCCGTGCTGAGGCCGCGAAGCGGCCGAATATCCACCACTAAAGTTAAAAACGGGCGCGAAGCGCCCGTCCTGAGGCCGCGAAGAGGCCGAATATCCACCACTAAAGTTAAAAACGGGCGCGAAGCGCCCGTGCTGAGGCCGCGAGCGGCCGAACGTCTCCCAAAAAATTAAAAAACGGGCGCGAAGCGCCCGTGCTGAGGCCGCGAAGCGGCCGAATTAAACCTTAAATATAAAAAAGGCGCTGAGCGCCCTTTGAGTCCGCGAAGCGGCCGAATTAAACCTTAAATATAAAAAAGGCGCTGAGCGACCTTTGAGTCCGCAAAGCGGCCGAATTAAACCTTAAATATAAAAAGGGTGCGGAGCGCCCGTCCTGAAGCCGCGAAGCGGCCGAATGTTCTCAAAAAATTAAAAGACGGGCGCGAAGCGACCGTCCTGAGGCCGCGAAGCGGCCGAATATCCCCATAAAATTTAAAAACGGGCGCGAAGCGCCCGTCCTGAGGCCGCGAAGCGGCTGAATTAGACCTTAGAATATAAAAGGGCGCGGAGCACCCTTTGAGGCCGCGAAGCGGCCGAATTAAACCTTAAATATAAAAAAGGCGCGGATATGGAAGCCGCGCATGCACTAGCAACGAAGTCCTTTGCGCGAAGCGCTCATGTCAGCGCCCGCCCAAATATACCAAAAGTATACTGTCTACACCGTGCAATCACTGTGCAAAGCATACTGTCTACACCGAGCAATTACTGTGCAAAGCCAACTGTCTACACCGTGCAATTACTGCGCGACACGCTAGTTAATATATACGTTATATTGACAAGGAGTTTCGTTTCAAAAACTAATTTGAGCTTAACGGCTAATGGGACGGGTCTGAAAGTAGTGAAGGGTCTTACAACTTTTTGAGGAGAATCCGGGAAAACTATAGGTTTTTTGATCCGAGCGCCAACTGAGTACCGGGGACTGATTTGTCACTTTTGTTTGCATTTGAAGGCCCCTAACTTTTTTTGTAAAACTCGAATCAAAAAGTGCCCGCTGTGAGGGCACTCCGCCAAAGTGTCCTCTAAATGCTGGTATTTTTTAAAATTTTTTTTGAGCAAACCCCTGGCCTGCAAAAAATGGCAACTGAAGCGTGCTCAAAAGTACACTTCAGTACCAGGTGAATACCGCGCCAGGGTTTGATCTGAGCGGGGGGTGGTCAGCGAACTTATTGTAGAGCTTTAAAAGCCCGATTTTTTCCAAATTTTAAAATTTCGAAAATTTTCAAAATTTTTCGAGTTAGGCCTAAAAAACGGTTTTTCGGGTTTTTGAATTTTAGGATTTTTTAACGATTTTTCCCAGAGAAACGGAGACCACTTCCAAAACATAGTTTTTCGAGCTCTATCGACTGGTATTTTTTTCGGAAAAATTTCGATTTTTTCCCGGAAATAGAAAAAAATTTTGGCCTCAGCGGGACATTTGAGTCCCGGGCCCATAACTCGTCAGGGGTTGGTTTTATCGAAAAAACTCCTTAGGGCAAAATTGTAGAGCTTTTTAAATGCTATCGAATGGTGTACTACATGTTCGAAAATTTTCAAAATTTTTCGAGCTAGGCCCCCTAGAAATTTTCAAAAATTTTTTTTGGGTTGAAAAAGAGGGTGAAAAATATTTTTCTGGGGTAAATTAGGGTCCTGAGCACAAATATGATGTTTATTTTAAGTTTCAGATTTTTTGGAATATTTTAAAAATTCTTTATTTTTTGGCAATTTTTTGGCCCTCGGGATTTTGGCCTAATATTTGAAAATTCATAACAAATCGAAGGGTTGATCAATTTTACAGGAATAAAGCCTTAAAAATAGAGAAAAATCAGGAGAATTTTATGGACTTTATTTGGAATTTCTATCTGTAAAATGAAAAAACTTATTCCAGAATTTCTGGAAATTTTCGATTTTTCAGAAAAAAATTCATAACTCGGTTCTGAAAAGGCATACTGTAAAAGTAAAATACTATAAAAGTCCGCAATTTTTAGCTCTATTTTCTAAATTTTATTTGACCTCTTTAATCACTTTCTTACGAATTGTTACAAAAATAAAAGTGATTTTGGGATTCGGGACCAAAGGGGGGTGACCAGGATTTTTGATTGAAAAAATTTTTTCACCAAAAATCTTCCAAAAACATGTCTTTAGGGGTTATTTGGCCGCTGATCACGAATACGTAATCAGATTTTACTTTTGACATCGTTTAGACCTCAGAATCCCTGTGTGATTGGGGATTCTGGGGCATCTTCTGGGGGGGGGGGGGCGGCAGGTTCGAATCCGGCCGGTGTAAATTATTTTTCTATGACTTTTTACGTTATTTTCAATGTTTTTAACTAATCTGAAGATTTGTTGTAGATTATTTAAAAAAAATTTTTACATGAAAGAATTTTATGTTGTACCTCTTCTAATCACTGTTGTACCTCTTCTAATCACTGTTGTACCTCTTCTCATCACTGTGTACCTCTTCTAATCACTGTTGTACCTCTTCTAATCACTGTTGTACCTCTTCTAATCACTGTTGTACCTCTTCTAATCACTGTTGTACCTCTTCTAATCACTGTTGTACCTCTTCTAATCACTGTTGTACCTCTTCTAATCACTGTTGTACCTCTTCTAATCACTGTTGTACCTCTTCTAATCACTGTTGTACCTCTTCTAATCATGTTGTACCTCTTCTAATCACTGTTGTACCTCTTCTAATCACTTGTTGTACCTCTTCTAATCATGCTGTTGTACCTCTTCTAATCACTGTTGTACCTCTTCTCATCACTGTGTACCTTTCTCATCACTGTTGTACCTCTTCTAATCACTGTTGTACCTCTTCTCATCACTGTGTACCTCTTCTAATCACTGTTGTACCTCTTCTAATCACTGTTGTACCTCTTCTAATCACTGTTGTACCTCTTCTAATCACTGTTGTACCTCTTCTATCACTGTTGTACCTCTTCTAATCACTGTTGTACCTCTTCTAATCACTGTTGTACCTCTTCTAATCACTGTTGTACCTCTTCTAATCACTGTTGTACCTCTTCTCATCACTGTGTTACCTCTCTAATCACTGTTGTACCTCTTCTCATCACTGTGTACCTCTTCTAATCACTGTTGTACCTCTTCCTAATCACTGTTGTACCTCTTCTAATCACTGTTGTACCTCTTCTAATCACTGTTGTACCTCTTCTAATCACTGTTGTACCTCTTCTCATCATTGTGTACCTCTTCTAATCACTGTTGTACCTCTTCTAATCACTGTTGTACCTCTTCTAATCACTGTTGTACCTCTTCTAATCACTGTTGTACCTCTCCTAATCACTCTTCTAATCACTGTTGTCCCTCTTCTAATCACTGTTGTACCTCTCCTAATCACTCTTCTAATCACTGTTGTACCTCTTCTAATCACTGTTGTACCTCTTCTCATCACTGTGTACCTCTTCTAATCACTGTTGTACCTCTTCTCATCACTGTGTACCTCTTCTAATCACTGTTGTACCTCTTCTAATCACTGTTGTACCTCTTCTAATCACTGTTGTACCTCTTCTAATCACTGTTGTACCTCTTCTAATCACTGTTGTACCTCTTCTAATCACTGTTGTACCTCTTCTCATCACTGTGTACCTCTTCTAATCACTGTTGTACCTCTTCTAATCACTGTTGTACCTCTTCTAATCACTGTTGTACCTCTTCTAATCACTGTTGTACCTCTTCTAATCACTGTTGTACCTCTTCTAATCACTGTTGTACCTCTTCTAATCACTGTTGTACCTCTTCTAATCACTGTTGTACCTCTTCTAATCACTGTTGTACCTCTCCTAATCACTCTTCTACTTTTTGAGGCGCATCCGGGAAAACTATAGAGAAAAATTCAGCGCGGACGACTGAGTCCCGGGGACCGATTTCTCACTTTTTCTTGCGTTTGTTAGCCCATAACTTTTTTTCTAAAACTCGGATCAAAAAATTCCCGCTGTGAGGGCACTCCGCAGAAGTGTCCTCTATAATCCAGTATTTTTTATTTTTTGATCAGACCAAATCCCGGACCTGTACAGACACGGAGACTCAGTTAATTTTTTTTTCCCACTTCAGTACCAGGTAAATACCACGTCAGGGTTTGGTCTGAGGGAGGGGGTGCCAGCGAACTTATTGTAGAGCTTTAAAAGCCAGATTTTTCCAAATTTTAAAATTTCGAAAATTTTCAAAATTTTTCGAGCTAGGCCTAAAAAACGGTTTTCGGGTTTTTGAATTTTATGATTTTTTAACGATTTTTCCCAGAGAAACGGAGAGCACTTCCAAAACATAGTTTTTCGAGCTCTATCGACTGGTATTTTTTTTGAAAAATTTTCGATTTTTTCCCGGAAATAGAAAAAAATTTTGGCCTAAGCGGGACATTTCAGTCCCGGGCCTATAACTCGGCAGGAGTTAAGTTTATCGAAAAATTGTCTTAGAACATTTTTGTAGAGTATTTTAAATGCTATCGAATGGTGTACTATAAGTCTGGA
Organism: Heterodera glycines; assembly: GCA_004148225.2. Taxonomy (NCBI): domain Eukaryota; kingdom Metazoa; phylum Nematoda; class Chromadorea; order Rhabditida; family Heteroderidae; genus Heterodera; species Heterodera glycines. Next base: position 14,561,310 of record CP049708.1, on the reverse strand, counting down.
AAATTTCAAAATTTTTCGAGCTAGGCCCCCTAGAAATTTTCAAATTTTTTTTTGTGGGCCAAAATGGGGGGTGAAAATTTTTTTCTGGGGTATTTTGAGGTGCTGAGCACGAATATGATGTTTGTTTTACGTTTCAGAATTTTTGGAATTTTTAAAAAATTCTTTATTTTTTGGCAATTTTTTGGCCCTTGGAAATTTGGGTTAAAATTTGAAAATTTTTAAAAATAGCAAAAAATAAGGAGAATTTTATGGGATTTATTTAAAATCTATACAACAAAAACAAAAAAAGTTATTCCAGAATTTCTGGAAAAATTCGAATTTTCAGAAAAAAATTCATAACTCGGTTCTGAAAAGTCATACTCTAAAAGTAAAATACTACAAAAATCCGCAATTTTTTGCTCTATTATATAAATTTTATTTGGCATTTTTATCACTTTCTTACGAATTGTTACAAAAATAAAAGTGATTTTGTGATTCGGGTCCAAAGGGGGGAGCACATGATTTTTGAGTGGGAAAATTTTTCTCACAAAAATCTTCCAAAAACATGTCTTTAGGGGTTATTTGGGCCGCTGATCACGAATACGTGATCAAATTTCCGTTTGGATTTCGATAAAGCCTCAGAATCCCTGTGTGATTGGGGATTCTGAGGCATCATTTTTTGGGGGGGGGCAAAGTTCGAATCCGGGCGGTGTACATTATTTTTCTGTGCATTTTTACGTTATTTTCAATGATTTTAATTAATTTAAAATATTTTTTAATTTATTAATAATAAATAAAAAATTTTCATTTGAATTAAATTATTTTTTGATGAATACATTTTATAAGTTTAAATTAATTATTTTTTTAATTGATAGAATTTCATGTATTTTTTTAAATTAAATTTGTTAAAAAATATTTTCATTTTAATTTAATGAATTTACTAATCACTGTTGTACCACTTTTAATCAAATTTGTACATCTTCTAATCACAGTTGTACCTCTTCTAATCACTGTAGTACCTCTTCTAATCACTGTTGTACCTCTTTTAATTCACTTTTGTACCTCTTTTAATCACTTTTGATGTCTTTTAATCACTGTTGTACCTCTTTTAATCACTTTTGATGTCTTTTAATCGCTGTTGTACCTCTTTTAATCACTTTTGTACCTCTTTTAATCACTTTTGTACATTTTTAATCACTTTTGTACCTCTTTTAATCACTGTTGTACCTCTTTTAATCACTTTTGTACCTCTTTTAATCACTTTTGTACATTTTTAATCACTTTTGTACCTCTTTTAATCACTGTTGTACCTCTTTTAATCACTGTTGTACCTCTTTTAATCACTTTTGTACATTTTTAATCACTTTTGTACGTCTTTTAATCACTGTTGTACCTCTTCTGATCAGATTTGTACCCCTTCTAATAATGTTGTACCTCTTCTGATCAGATTTGTACCTCTTCTAATCGCTTTTGTACCTCTTTTAATCACAGTTGTACCTCTTCTGATCACTTTTGTACCTCTACTAATCACTGTTGCACCTCTTCTAATCACTGTTGTACCTCTTCTGATCACTGTTGAACCTCTTCTAATCCTTTTGTACCACTTCTAATCACTGTTGTACCTCTTCTAATCACTGTTGTACCTCTTTTAATCACTTTTGTACCTCTTCTGATCACTGTTGAACCTCTTCTAATCCTTTTGTACAACTTCTAATCACTGTTGAACCTCTTCTAATCACTGTTGAACCTGTTCTAATCACTGTTGTACCTTTTTTAATTCACTTTTGTACCTCTTTTAATCACTTTTGACGTCTTTTAATCACTGTTGTACCTCTTTTAATCACTGTTGTACTTCTTTTAATCACTTTTGTACGTCTTTTAATCACTGTTGTACCTCTTCTGATCAGATTTGTACCCCTTCTAATAATGTTGTACCTCTTCTGATCAGATTTGTACCTCTTCTAATCGCTTTTGTACCTCTTTTAATCACAATTGTACCTCTTCTGATCACTTTTGTACCTCTTCTGAACACTGTTGCACCTCTTCTAATCACTGTTGTACCTCTTCTGATCACTGTTGAACCTCTTCTAATCCTTTTGTACCACTTCTAATCACTGTTGTACCTCTTCTAATCACTGTTGTACCTCTTTTAATCACTTTTGTACCTCTTTTAATCACTTTTGTACCTCTTCTAATCGCTTTTGTACCTCTTTTATCACTTTTGCACCTCTTCTATCACTGTTGTACCTCTTCTAATCACTGTTGTACCTCTTCTAATCACTGTTGTACCTCTTCTAATCACTGTTGTACCTCTTCTAATCACTGTTGTACCTCTTCTAATCACTCTTCTAATCGCTGTTGTAGCTCTTCTATTTACTGTTGTACCTCTTCTAATCACTGTTGTACCTCTTCTAATCACTGTTGAACCTCTTCTAATCACTCTTCTAATCGCTGTTGTACCTCTTCTATTTACTGTTGTACCTCTTCTAATCACTGTTGAACCTTTTTTAATCACTCTTCTAATCACTGTTGTACCTCTTCTAATCACTGTTTTACCTCTTCTAATCACTGTTGTACCTCTTCTCATCACTGTGTACCTCTTCTCATCACTGTTGTACCTCTTCTAATCACTGTTGTACCTCTTCTCATCACTGTGTACCTCTTCTAATCACTGTTGTACCTCTTCTAATCACTGTTGTACCTCTTCTAATCACTGTTGTACCTCTTCTAATCACTGTTGTACCTCTTCTAATCACTGTTGTACCTCTTCTAATCACTGTTGTACCTCTTCTAATCACTGTTGTACCTCTTCTAATCACTGTTGTACCTCTTCTAATCACTGTTGTACCTCTTCTCATCACTGTGTACCTCTTCTAATCACTGTTGTACCTCTTCTCATCACTGTGTACCTCTTCTAATCACTGTTGTACCTCTTCTAATCACTGTTGTACCTCTTCTAATCACTGTTGTACCTCTTCTAATCACTGTTGTACCTCTTCTAATCACTGTTGTACCTCTTCTCATCACTGTGTACCTCTTCTAATCACTGTTGTACCTCTTCTAATCACTGTTGTACCTCTTCTAATCACTGTTGTACCTCTTCTAATCACTGTTGTACCTCTCCTAATCACTCTTCTAATCACTGTTGTACCTCTTCTAATCACTGTTGTACCTCTCCTAATCACTCTTCTAATCACTGTTGTACCTCTTCTAATCACTGTTGTACCTCTTCTCATCACTGTGTACCTCTTCTAATCACTGTTGTACCTCTTCTCATCACTGTGTACCTCTTCTAATCACTGTTGTACCTCTTCTAATCACTGTTGTACCTCTTCTAATCACTGTTGTACCTCTTCTAATCACTGTTGTACCTCTTCTAATCACTGTTGTACCTCTTCTAATCACTGTTGTACCTCTTCTCATCACTGTGTACCTCTTCTAATCACTGTTGTACCTCTTCTAATCACTGTTGTACCTCTTCTAATCACTGTTGTACCTCTTCTAATCACTGTTGTACCTCTTCTAATCACTGTTGTACCTCTTCTAATCACTGTTGTACCTCTTCTAATCACTGTTGTACCTCTTCTAATCACTGTTGTACCTCTTCTAATCACTGTTGTACCTCTTCTAATCACTGTTGTACCTCTTCTCATCACTGTGTACCTCTTCTCATCACTGTGTACCTCTTCTAATCACCGTTGTACCTCTCCTAATCACTCTTCTAATCACTGTTGTACCTCTTCTAATCTCTGTAAGGACAAAATTTGAAAAACGGGCGCGAAGCGCCCGTCTGAACCAACAAAATTTAAAAAACGGGCGCGAAGCGCGCGTCTTGAGCCTCGATGTGGACTAAAAACCCCTAATAATTTTTAAAAATGCAAAAAAATCTCTCCAACCAATTCGATCAATTTGAATCGCTTCACAGCCTAGGTAGCGAAGCTCAAGAAGCGCGAAGCGCTTTCTCACAGCACCAAAAAAAAACTGTTCACACCATTGCCAACTGTGCACCCTAGTTATATATATGTTATATAGGTTTTGAGTTTCGTTTCAAAAAACAAAATCTCCCGGCCGAAGGCCGGGAGCGCCCTGAAAGTGGTGGAAGGGTCTTACAACTTTTTGAGTAGAATCCGGGAAAACTATAGGTTTTTTTCTCCGAGGGCCAACTGAGTCCCGGCGGCTAATTTCTCACTTTTGCTTGCGTTTGATGGCCCATAACTTTTTTTCTAAAACTCGAATCAAAAAATGTTCGCTGTGAGGGGGCTAAGTTGAAGTGTTTTCTAAAAAACAAAAAAAATTCCAGGCCTCTACCTATAATAGGAAGGGCTGCAGAAAAATGGAGAAATTCAGTACCAACTTTGTCCACTTCAGTCCCAGGCGAATAACTCGCCAGGGTTTGAACTGAGCGAGGGGGTGCCAGCAGACTTATTGTAGAGTTCAATGAGCTGGATTTTTCCAGTTTTTAAAATTTCGAAAATTTTCAAAATTTTTCGAGCTAGGCCTAAAAAACGGTTTTCGGGTTTTTGAATTTTAGGAATTTTTAACGAATTTTCCCAGAAAAACGGAGACCACTTTCAAGCAACCGTTTTTCGAGCTCTATCGATTGGTGATATTTTTGAAAAAATTTCGATTTTTTCCCGGAAATAGAAAAAATTTTTGGCCTGAGCGGGACATTTGAGTCCCGGGTCCATAACTCGTTAGGGGTTGGTTTTATCGAAAAAACGCCTTAGGGCAAAATTGTAGAGCTTTTGAAGCTCTATCGAATGGTGTGCCATATGGCGGGAAATTTTCAAAAATTTTCGAGCTAGGCCCCCTAGAAATTTTCGGAATTTTTTTTTGGGTTGAAAAAGAGGGTGAAAAATTTTTTTCTGGGTATTTTTAAGGTGCTGAGCACGAATCTGATGATCATTTTCAGTTTAGGAAATTTTAGAATTTTTTAAAAATTCAAAAATATTTTTCAATTTTTTGGCCCTCGGGATTTTGGGCGAATATTGGAAAATTCATAACTCACCTCAGAATTAAGCCACTTTTCTAAGCGCAAATTTACTTATTTACTAAAGTTATTCTTTCACAATTTCAGCTGGGTGTGCCACGAAGTTTCGATGGACGTTTTGCCCTGTTTTGACCATGCTCAACTTGGCCTCAAATTGGCATTGATTTCGCCCCGTTTCGATTCGCTGGTGGACAAACATTTCGGTGGCAAAACGGATTTCGGCAAGTTTTTTTAGGGTTATTGAATGCTTTTTAAGGAGTTTGTGCCCAAAACGGAGGCCTCCATTTCAAAATTGCTCTAAAAATAAAAATTTTCCAAATTTTTTTTGCCCCGTTTCGACTTGCTGGTGGACAAACATTTCAATGGTAAACCCGAATTTTTTCAAATTTCGATAAGTTTTTTGTTTTTACTTTTTGTAAAAGTGATTGATTTTTTGGTTACTTAAACTAATAGTGTTTTAATGGAATTTAGGAGCCCCAAACCTTTCTTGGTTTCAAAAAATGGCTGAAAATTATTATTTTCCCAAAATTCATAATTCTTTTTGATTTTTTGTTAGAGTGTCGGGTTTTTTTTAGGGCTTTTTGCTTATGTAATTTTTGGAATTTGAAATGCATAAAAACGGTAACACCCCAAAAAATTGAACCTTATGAATTTAAAATTGGTCTCTAAAATCGCAGAATTTTGAAAAGTTTCGGTGGCAAAATCATAAATTATTTAAGAAAAAATCAATTACAATTAGCAGAAACCTTGCTGGATTTTAAATTATCACGTAATTATAGAAACTTTAATTTTTAGAAAGTTTTTCATTTTAAAAGATAATTTAGCAATTTTTTAGTGGAAAACCCCATAAAGCCAGAAAGACAAATATATTTTTACTTTTTTTCATTTAAAAGTACCAAATTTTTTTGTTTTTTGTTAATCATTTTTAAAATTTTTTTTGGATTTTAGGAGTTTTTCCCTTTATTGGCATTGCTCAACTTGGCCCAAATTAGCAATGCTTTCGATCGGTTTCGATGCGTTGGTGGACAAATATTTCAATGGCAAAAGCGGATTGCTGCGCAAGTTTTTTTTTCACAAATTAACCGGTCAAATATTTTTTATGCTCTAAATTTTTTGATTGCATTCGGCAATTAAAAATTGAAATTTTCAAAATTTGTATTTTCAAACCTATGAAAATCAATTATTGTGAATTTTTGAAATCTCAACATTGTTGTGGTGATGCTGTTTCCATCCCGCTAATTTTTTGTGAGATTAAAAAATTCTCTCAGGAAACTGCTGTATTTGGCCGATTAAAATTTTTAAAATTCATCGATTTGACCATGATTTGAATAAGATAAGAAAAAATTTTCAGATGCACATATATATTAAATTATGGCAAAGTGTACACTAAGTAAATAGTTTTAGTCACCCAAATCTGAGGTTACTTAGGAAATAAGTTTCGTACACTTTGGCACGCATAAGCTCCACAATAGTATTTAAGAAGCCTTTACTCTTGATTAATATTTAAGTAAACATTTTTGTTTTCAAATATTTGAACAATCACTTGTAAAGGCTTCTGTCCTCTTATTCATTTTGAGATTCACATTTTTTTATTTGTTTCAAAATCTTATCGGTCTGCTTTGCGACCATGATGAGATTTTTGCACGTGCCGGTCTGCTTAGCGACCATGGCAACATATCGGTCAGCTTAGCGACCATGATATGTAGTGCAAACGCCGGTCTGCTTTGCGACCATGGCGAGGCTGGTCTGCTTTGCGACCATAGCCAACCGTGTCGGTCTGCTTTGCGACCATGACACAGTGCCGGTCTGCTTCGCGACCATGGCACCCATATCGGTCTGCTTTGCGACCATGATATGGAAAGCAAGCCCAGACTTGCTCTCGCATAGAGATGCATGTGGCTGGGCCGCTCAATGGTGGCGCCATGAATTCCTTATCGTTACTGGCCAACATCCGGTGCGAAGCTGGTCCCGCACTTTGTCAAGACCAGTGGACTGGTGAGAAGTAACGTAGGAAATCTGAGTTCATCAAAATAAATGTGGACTGCCTTTTGAGGATTGTGGTTCAATGGCCAGTCCCTTAAAGGATTGTAGTTCGCACTATGCTGATCTTTCCCCTACTGGGGAAAGATTCGGCAAAAAATGCATAATTTTTATCTGCATTCTTAATGGGATGTGTGAGCGATCAATTTCTGCATTCAATGACCTTTGTGCGAAATTGGACATGTTTGATTCGCAGCGGCATCACTGTGGCAAACAAGGAAGATGCACCTTAATTTTTCACATTTCAATGTTTTTGATAAATATTTGATTAATGTGGTTTAATGGTTGTTTTCCCAAATATTTTGCCGCATGTACACATCATTGCTTCATTTTTGTTTTCAGATGCCTTCAAAACAACACGCTAAAAGAAAGAAGGAGCAAGAGCGGTACCAAAGGCAGATGGAGCAATCTGTCAGCCCAGGTCGCTCACCCGTCCCTGACGGAAGTGCAGATGAGAATGGGGTGGCATCACACCCGGGCATCACAACGCCCAATATTAGTGCTTTGCAATTAAGCACACCGGCTTCTTCCTTTGGAAGTAAAAGAAAGGGAAGACCCCCAAAAGCCGGAGCGGTGTCAATTATGACTTCCCAACACAGTGTGTCATCTGCTGACACTCAAATTACATCGGCCCCCCAAAATATTGATTCATCGCCTCGCAAAAAAAGAGAGAAGGTCGACGAAGTTGACCATCACATATCTGCTAATGAATCAATTGCTTCAACACCTGTTTCCAGGCAAAAAAGCCGTGGAGGGCGGCCGACCAAAAAGAGAGGCGGCCCAGGCAGGGGTCAAACAAATTATTCAATGAGCAATGGCTCCTCAATGAACCACGGCTCTGAAGCTGCCACATCAGTGGTCGATTTGCCAACTGTGCCTGAAAAGATAAACTTCAGCACAGTGCAAATTAATTTCGCCACATCTCGAAATATGGCCTGTAAAATTCGGAGATGGGCTGATATTGGCCTTTACGAATGTGATGAGAGACGCTCAGGCCCAAGATTCATTGAAACGTGCTGGAATGATCTGACACAGTTTCTAAATGATGGCTTTGTTGTCGAATATTTGGCATACTTGGCAAGCATATCACAACGAAAAGTGGTCGTTGTTGATCCAATGGTGTGGCAAATGGGCATAGACCGAGTCATGCCTTACAAAAATATGACATTTGGGTACGACCCTAATGTTCCGGCAGAAGTTATACTTTTGCCAGTACATTTCCCTGGACATTGGACTCTCATTGTCCATGATGTTCAGTGCGGTACTCATTTTGCCGATTCTTTGCCTACACCTTATGGCAGGTTGGATTGGCAACTGACGGATAAAATTGGAAAGATCATATCTGACATTTTGCCGTCAGCAGTGTTGACCGGGATTGTTAATGCCGTAAATCTGACGGTCCAACACGATGGAAATAGCTGCGGGTACTTTGTGTGCCTATATGCTGAATCCTGGCTCATGAACAATCGCACGTTTGTTCTGCCTGATTTGTCCATAAATTATGAAAAGCGGCGCCTATTGTGGCACATTAACGAGCTTTATGGCACAGACAATGTGCCATACCATCCGAGGGAAGGGGTACCAACTCCTTGCCCAATTGTCTGTCGACAGGTGCAGTCGACATCCAAGACCGCTGAGCCAATGGAAATTGATGAGCATGATGACATAACGATCATCGAACCTCAGACGAGTGGGCAGGCAGTTAATGCCGTTTCCACCCAAGCCCAAGTGGCAGGTGAAAACCAAGCTGACACGCTTGGTTTGGTGTCGGATTTTTGCGTCGTGCAAGAGCCAATTGCGCAGGCTGACGATGCAATCTTCGTCAGGCCGAAGACGCCTCCGAGGCGATCATCGCGCATAGGCAGACGGAAATCAGCTTCGATTAGCCGTTCTCCTTCACCCGCACCAAGACGTCGTTCATCAACAAATGCTGTTGATCAAGTCACTGCATTTACGCAGCGTTGCTACCTTGTCCACAAGGGTTGGTGCTGTGCTGCAGCAGCGGCAAAGCATTATCCAGAATATTCAAATTCTGGTAAGCTTGGCGACAAGAAGTGCTCTCATTGTGGGGCACTACTCTTCCCGCATGAGGACAGCAGCCTTTGCTGTCGTCAGGGAAGAGTTGTTTTGCCAAAACTCAACCCGCATCCAAAAGAGCTTAAAGAGCTCATCGCATGCGACAAACAATCCCGCGAGGGAAAGGAGTTTGTTCGGCATATGTCGCGTTACAACAACTTGATCCAATTCGCCAGTGTTTCGGCTGGAAATAAGCCATGCCCTGCTGGCGGCCCGATGGCTGTAATTCTCAACGGGGAATTCCATCGCCGCATAAGCAGCATGCAGGCTGGCACAACACAGATTCCTGGCTTTGGTCAGCTGTACATTCTGGATCCAGTCGAAGCCATGGAGCAGCGGCGAAAAAATCCCACCTTTACGGGAGGGAAAATCACAAACGATGAAGAGTTTGTGCAGGGTCATCAGCTTAATGATGAGACCCTTGAAATTTTGGAACAAATGATCCAAGAAAATCACCCGGCTGCATCTGCTTACAAGCAGGCTCGTGAACAGCTCCAAGAGTTGTTAAGACAACAAAGGACTGAAGAGCTCCGGTTCTTCAGAATGACTTTGTTGAACGAGCGCTCAGCTCCGGGTGGTTTGAAAGACCCGAAGTTGCATCCCCACCAAATAATCACCCCCTCAACGGGTGAAGGGATGTTTGCAATTCATGCAGATCCTACTGGTGCCCCGGCACCTAAAGGGATATGGGTCGAAAACAAGCAAGGGCAGTTAAACGAAATAGCCCCGTTCAGTCCATGGACTGATAGCTTGACTTATCCATTAATTAAGCCTAAGGGCGACGATGGATATAAAATTGGCATACCATATGCCAAACCCGCACAAAAAAAGCGGAGAAGTGATCAATGTGTCGATCTGTTTGACACTGATACAATGTCCGATGATGACATATGCGAGACCGAGTCAATTGCATCGTCAGATGCCGGATCTGAAGCATCGATGCAGTCAGTGACCAGTCGCTATGACAAATCGAAAAAATTTGTCTCCCTGCGAGATTACTGCAAGTATTATCTCGCCATAAGGGATGAAAATTTGGAGTGGCATTACCACCACATTCTATCATGTGGCGGTGGTCTTGGCCAGCGCTGGGTTTTGGACCAAGCGGCCAAAATTGATTGGCAAATTGCCACTTTTTTGCGCCGTCCAGACATGGACCTGCGCATAAGCACTCCAAAAAATTTGCTGCTGTATTTGGTGAATCAATACAATAAGCAGCAAGCTCGGCAAAACCCCAATGCACAACAAAAGAGTGTTGATGACATTGGCAGCGTTGTTCGCCTTTCTGAGAGAAATGTAAATTCTCTTCAGTATTGGAAAAAAATGTATGAAGACTGCAACACCATTTTTGCGCGTTGCCATGACGCAAAAAAGGCGCGGCTCTTCATCACATTCACGAATAACCGTGAGTGGCCAGAGTTCAAGGAGAACATTTACAAAAATGGTCAAATGTTCACTGATCTTTCGACATGTGGATGCGTGTGTGGTCCAGCAAAATTTGCTGTTTTCCACCAGGAGCTCTATGAAAAGAGTTTCTTTCGGAACAATCCTTGGCTCAGGCGAGTCAATGGCAGTTCCAAGGGCGTGGTGGCCCACACGCACACATTGTAGCCCAGACTGACCTGGACGCAGTCCCAGAAGTCATCCAGGAATACATATGGGCTCATATTCCACCTTTGCCGTGCAAAGACGATGACTCACCCATAGCGCAAATGCATCGCGAAGTCCGCGAACTAATGCATATGCAACTGCACAGATGCAGTGATAGTTGGTGTGGTCCATGTGACCCCAACTTTGGGCGGTGTAAAAAGGGCTTCCCAGCCCCGTACTCGAAATGTACGATACTACACCCGGATAGGCCCGCATTGTATTACCGGCCTAGCCCAACCGACGGTGGTGCCCAAATTGAGGTGAACGGCTTAATATACGACAACTCGCAAGTCGTGCCGTACAACCCATACATTTTGCTGCGTTACCGAGTACACCACAACGTGTTATTCGCATACGGTAACAAAGCGAACATCAAATATGCACTCAAATACCCTTTCAAAGGGCCTGACATTGTTATGTCGAGTGCAAAGAGGAGTCCGGCAGCAAAATCGGTATCGATGAGCCGGCTCAATATGCCAAAAATGAACTTCCGTGGTGCTACGGAAGCTTTTGCAGTTGTGCATTCAATGCCATTTGCAAAACTCTCGCATCACGTTGTTCATTTGTCCATTCATTTGCCAAACCAGCAGCCCGTTGTCTACAGGCATTCCAACTGGTGAGCAAAAGCTGAGGAAATTCAGCGAGGCGAACTCCCAGAGACGCCATGCTCTGCTTATTGGAAGCAATGGCAAAATTGAATGGCAGCATGTTCCTTCGCTTAAGGACATGCTTTTTGAAAAAGTCCCAGAGCATTGGGGAAAAAATTAAATTATTATTTTTGGGTTATCAAAAAATCGTCTGGGAGGGTATCATTGTCAACAATGCCATTGCTGTTCATTTTCATTTTGATCAAATTTTTAATTTTTTGGCGAATGCTAAAATTTTGGAATGATGCCATACGGTGCATAAAATTTCTTAAAAAAATTTTATACTACAAATTTTGGTTGTCAAATTTTAGTGCCAAATTTCTGATTTTTAATTTGTTAAAACTTTTGCAGAGAAATGGTCTTACTTATTACAAATCCTTATCTGGTGGCTGTGGACAAAATCAAACAATTACTCGCCATACTGAAAACAATACCGGACAAACAATGCGATCAAATTGCCAACGCTTGGCGCCAAATTCGAATTGAGTACGCAAAAAGTCTCATTGAGAAGACGCAAGCAGCAGCAGCACAGCAGGAAAAGGAGGAACAGTCAAAACGACGAATTTAATTAATTTAATAATTGCCAGTTTTTATGCATTTTTAAATTAGCAAAATTATTTGCATAAATTTATGAAGAGGTGTTTTTCTGAGGGTTTTTAGAACCCGGAATTTTGAAAAGTGCAAAAAATAATATTTAATAAAACCTAAATTTGAACATCTTGGAAATTTGGGAAGAAGCCGAAAAGCAGTCGCCGGAAAGTGATTGAGCAACATCACAAAATACTTTTTTCATCTGAGACTGTCTAAGTTTTCTTTTAATTTGTTGAAATTTTGATTAACTATTCAAGCATGATGACTATTTTTAAGTCACATTAAATTCTCAAATCATTGGTAATTACAGTTGAGCATAAACTCCAATTTCTTAATCGCAATTAGCATGAAAGCAAAAAAGACTTCAGAATTTCTATTTTTTTCAATTTTTTGATTGGAACATTTACTTTTTTCTATGTGGATAAAGTAAAATTTCGTATTATATAAAATTTTACCGTCCTTAATAATCTGACTTAAAAGAAAAAATTTTCAAAAAATAAATAATAATTTGCGAAGCATGAACGATAAAAAATAATAACTATCTTATCCTCCTCATTGGCCTCAGTTGTTCATTAAAACTTGAAAACCGTTGCCATTGTGTTGAATGTTTAGCACTTCTCCATAGTTTATGAATTTTTTTGAGAAATAAGTGCTTTTTGGCCCCGGTTTTTTAATGTTTTGCTAAACAATTATTAATTAGTATTTTATATTTTATTTTTATTTAAAATGATGTAAATAAAAAAATATATATTTAGATAAACAAAATTCATTTCATAAAAACTAAATCATTATATAAATTGGGTATTCAAAATAATAATTTTTTACCCAAATTTTTGGTCAATTTTAGTAAAATTTCTGCAATTTCCAATATATTAACTACAGGCTCTGGCTTTTTGACAATTTAAAGATTGTAATAATTTTTAATTTTAAAAATTTCCTGGGCATTTTTAAAACGTCTTGCCTTTTTTTCATACCCAGTAATACCAACTTTCTTCTAATTTTTTTGGGATTTTTACTAAGCTAAGCCAAGAGTGTTTTTTTCGGAATAAACGGTAAATTGAGTATTTTAGGCTTTATTGATGCTTTTAAAACAAATTTTGACCATTTCTCTATCAAAAACCTGTTGTTGGTTCCAATTGTCCCAACTCCATAATTGAATGTCATATGCATTTTTTGGGCATTTTTGTTCATCCACATTAATTATTCTTTGGCATCCTCCGTTCCAGCATTTAAAGGATGCATGATAAAATGGTTGTGTATTCTTGTCATGGCAATACACATTCATCTCATAGAATTGATCATTATTCTGCTGCTGATCATTCAAAGAAATAATGTTGACAAAAAAAAGATTCAGCGTTATTTCCCAATTTGTTGTGCCATTTGGTTCGGCAATTTTACCGCCATTGAAAACCACCTGTTTTAATTGATAGATTTTTTAGAAATGGCAAAAGCAATTTGCAAAATTGAGCATTCCTGTTTTGGGGTGGCAGGTCAAAAATAAAAAATAAAATCAACAAAAATGCACGCAAATTCACAAATTCGGGTACAGCTTTATCTTTGGTACATTAATGCAAAAATCCCGTCAAATGAATCAGATTAAAAAGATGAGTTATATGAATTTGTGCGCGAATTTTTGTTTGTTTTTAAAATTTTGGTGTGCGACCTAAAACAAAAAATTGCCGAAAATTACTGTAGAATTCTCAAAGGCAATTTTGCCTCCTGTATTTGCCATTCTGCTGATTCGGATAAAAACTGAATATTGCCTACATTTTATCTCATTAAAATCAACTAAATTCCTTTCAAAATGTTGTTTTTCTCCTAAAAAGGCCATCGAATTGTCTGATGCGAGACTTTTGTGTTGTACAATGGTCTTAGCTACAGTAGCATGTTCATCATGACAGTTCACCGTGATATGGTAACTAAACCATAAAATCATTAATTGATATTACCGTATGATTCGATTTTTTTCTGTAAATTTAAAATTTAATTAAAAAAATGTTGAAAACATATGTAATTTTTTAAGTAAAAGACAAAAATATCTTAAAAAATGGCATAAATTTAAATGCAAATTTTTAGACTTGTAATGACTTGTGCATTTTTGGGCAAATATACATCTTCGTCCAACAATTAAATTAATTATGCATAACTTACCTAATTTGACTATTTTCATGAAAACTTGGCGATAGGTCAAGAATCAATTTGTTTTGGCCACAATTTGCATCCTTTGAAGTATAGAGAAATATAAAAATTTTAAATAAAATCCCATATTTTTTTGCCATATTTAATAATAATTGCAAAAAAAATAAAATAAATGAATAAATATTTGGCAATGCTAATCTACATTAAAATGCCACAAGATTTTGCCCACGTATTAATTTTTAATTATTGATAAATCGATTGAATATATATATATATACTAGCGGGTGCGTGAACCGTCGGCTATTTAGCTGGGAAAAAGCGCTTCGCGCTTTGGGAGCTTCGCTACCTAGACTGTGAAGCGATTCAAATTGATCGAATTGGTTGGAGATTTTTTTTTGAATTTTTAAAAAATTATTATGGGTTTTTAGTCCACATCGAGGCTCAAGATGGGCTCTTCGCGCCCTTCGCGTCCTCGAACGGCGCTTTGCGCCCGTTTCTAATTTTTGTTGTGCTTTTCGGCCGCTTCGCGGCCTCGAACGGGCGCTTCGCGCCCGTTTTTTAAATTTTGTTGGGCTTATACGGGCGCTTCGCGCCCGTTTCTAAATTTGTTTGGCTATTAAGGCAGCTTCGAGACCTCAGACGGGCGCTTCGCGCCCGTTTCTAAATTTGTTGGGCTATTAAGGCCGCTTCGCGGCCTCAGACGGGAGCTTCGCGCCCGTTTTTTAGCTTGTTAGGCCGCTTCGCGGCCTCAGTCGGGCGCTTCGCGCCGGTTTTTCAATTTTTGTTGGCCTTGAACGGGCGCTTCGCGCCCGTTTTTTAAATCCGTTGAACTCATACGGGCGCTTCGCGCCTGTTTTTTAGCTTGTTAGGCCGCTTCACGGCCTCAGTCGAGCGCTTCGCCCGGTTTTTCAATTTTTGTTGGCCTTGGACGGGCGCTTCGCGCCCGTTTTTTAAATTCGTTGAACTCATACGGGCGCTTCGCGCCCGTTTTTTAAATTTTGAGGTACAACAGCGATTAGAAGAGTGATTAGAAGAGGTACAACAGTGATTAGAAGAGGTACAACAGCGATTAGAAGAGGTACAACAGCGATTAGAAGAGTGATTAGAAGAGGTACAACAGTGATTAGAAGAGGTACAACAGCGATTAGAAGAGGTACAACAGCGATTAGAAGAGTGATTAGAAGAGGTACAACAGTGATTAGAAGAGTACAACAGCGATTAGAAGAGGTACAACAGCGATTAGAAGAGGTACAAACAGCGATTAGAAGAGGTACAACAGCGATTAGAAGAGTGATTAGAAGAGGTACAACAGTGATTAGAAGTGGTACAACAGTGATTAGAAGAGGTACAACAGCGATTAGAAGAGGTACAACAGCGATTAGAAGAGTGATTAGAAGAGGTACAACAGCGATTAGAAGAGGTACAACAGCGATTAGAAGAGGTACAACAGCGATTAGAAGAGTGATTAGAAGAGTAGTACAACAGTGATTAGAAGTGGTACAACAGTGATTAGAAGAGGTACAACAGCGATTAAAAGAGGTACAAAAGTGATTAGAAGAGGTACAACATTGGTCAGAAGAGGTACAACGGTGATTAGAAGAGGTACAACTGTGATTAAAAGAGGTACAAAAGTAAATGGAAGAGGTACAACAGTGATAAGAACATACAACAGTGATTAGGAGAGGTACAACAGTGATTAAAAGAGGAAGAACAGTGATTAGAAGAGGTACAACTGTGATTAGAAGAGGTACAACTGTGATTGATTAGAAGAGGCACAACAGTGATGAGAAGAGGTACAAAATAGTGATTAAAAGAGGAAGAACAGTGATTAGAAGAGGTACAACTGTAATTAAAAGAGGTACAATAGTGATTAAAAGAGGAAGAACAGTGATTAAAAGAGGTACAATAGTGATTAAAAGAGGAAGAACAGTGATTAGAAGAGGTACAAAAGTGATGAGAAGAGGTACAACAGTGATGAGAAGAGGCACAACAGTGATGAGAAGAGGTACAACAGTGATGAGAAGAGGTACAACAGTGTGAGAAGAGGTACAACAGTGATTAAAAGAGGTACAACTGTGATTAAAAGAGGTACAATAGTGATTAAAAGAGGCACAACAGTGATTAAAAGAGGAAGAACAGTGATTAGAAGAGGTACAAATGTGATTTAAAGAGGTACAAAAGTGATAAAAGATACAAAAGTGATTAGAAGAGGTACAAAAGTGATTAGAAGAGGTACAACATGGTTTAAAATTAAATAAATAATGAAAAGTTTTTATAAAAATCGATTGCATTTTAATTTAAAATTTTTTTATAATAAAATACTCTTTTTATTCATTAAATATAATTTTGAAAATTAATAATTGAATATTTATTTTGAAATGAAATTCATTTTTTATAAATTCAAAAAATAAATAATGAAATTAAATAAATTAATTAAATAATTTATAAAAATCTTGAAATTAATTAAAAATAACCCAAAAATACAAAGAAAAATAATGTACACCGCCCGGATTCAAACTTCCCCCCCCCCCTCAAAATGATGCCTCAGAATCCCCAATCACACAGGGATTCTGAGGTCTGAACGATGTCAAAAGTAAAATCTGATCACGTATTCGTAATCAGCGTCATAAAATACCCCTAAAGACATGTTTTTGGAATATTTTCGGTGAAAAAATTTTTCCACCCAAAAATCCTGGTCACCCCCCTATGGTCCCGAAACCAAAAATCACTTTTATTTTTATAACAATTCGCAAAAAAGAGATAAAAATGTAAAATAAAATTTATATTATAGAGAAAAAAATTGCGAATTTTTGTAGTATTTTACTTTTACAGAATGACTTTTCAAAGGGAGTTCTGAATTTTTTTCTGAAAAATCTAAAATTTCCAGAATTTCTGGAATAACTTTTTTTCTTTAGAAGATAGAAATCCTAAATAAATCCCATAAAATTCTCCCGATTTTTTGCTATTTTTAAAGCTTTAATTCACTTAAATTTTCTATTTCCGGGAAAAAATCGAAATTTTTCCGAAAAAAATACCAGTCGATAGAGCTCGAAAAACTATGTTTTGGAAGTGGTCTCCGTTTCTCTGGGAAAAATCGTTAAAAAATCCTAAAATTCAAAAACCCGAAAACCGTTTTTTAGGCCTAGCTCGAAAAATTTTCAAAATTTTCGAAATTTTAAAACTTGGTTGGATAGCCTTTCAAATACTACACATTTTTGCTCAGAAACAATTTTTCGGTCAAAGCAACCCCTGGCGAGTTATTCGCCTGGTACTGAAGTGTACTTTTTGAGCACACTTCATTAGCCAAGCGTGCAGGCCAGGGGTGGCTCTAATAAAAAAATAAAAAATACCAGCATTGTAGAGGACATTTGGGAGTGCCCTCACAGCGGGCACTTTTTGATTCGAGTTTTAGAAAAAAAGTTAGGGGCCCTCAAACGCAGAAAAAAGTGAGAAATCGTCCCGGGACTCAGTCGTCCGCGCTGAATTTTTTTCTATAGTTTTCCCGGATGCTCCTCAAAAAGTTGTAAGACCCTTCCACTACTTTCAGGGCGCTCCCGGCCTTCGGCCGGGAGATGTTTTAGCAACGAAACTCCTTGTCAATATAACATATATAGTAACTAGCGGGTGTGTGCATGCGAGGGTGGCGCTTGGGAAAGCGCTGCGCGCTTCTTGAGCTTCGCTACCTAGGCGCGTTTTAGTCTGTTAGGGTCTTTGCGTCAGCCGACATGCACTTGGTTTCCTCCAATAATTGGAGTTGACACATCGCATAATGCAATGGAAACCGGAAGTGCCCTAACGTTGCACGTCATGGCCCTCCTCCCTCCCTTAGTCCAGGCGTTGGCACGTTATTGGGTTGAGCGCTAAATGGCAATTCACCTGTAGGCCCTAAAGAGGGCTGACCGGTCCATGTCCCGGATCCAAGCTTCTCACCATTTTCGCACCCAACATAGTGCAGATGGGAATGGGATTGGCATCTCTCCAAAAACCATGTGCCCAACTGCTCTGGACTAAGCCATTTATTGTAACTTGAGCATATTAGTAGCTACAATATTCAGCACTTTGGCTCGGCCTTGGGCATCAATTTCCCGGTTGGGAGCATGAACACGGACATTGTTTCCGTCTGTTGCCCGAGAGAAGGCCGTATACAATTGACCGTGGGAAAATACTTCCCTTTCCAGATCAATGCCGACAGTGCGGATTGTTTGGCCCTGACCTTTTTGAATGGTCATAGCGAATGCAGGCTTTATTGGGAACTGCAAACGCTCATATTTTATGCCGCCAGGCGATTTGTCTTCATAGACATTTCGTGTTCTTTCAAGAAAGAATCTCACTTGGCCGCCAATAGCATTGCTATTGATAACACGACCAATGAGGCGATCATCGCCAAGTTCTTCCAGAACTATGCGTGTGCCATTGATCAGTCCTTCCTTATCACTTTTATTGATAAGAAGGACGACGACGCATCCGACTTTAAGCCGGAGACTGTGCGGGGGCATGCCCGAGTCTGTGCGCCGGTTCAACGCAGCCACTTCGGACTCGATCTCATCGATGTCCAGTGGGCGGTCGTCAAGGGGCTTATCCGTGGACAAGTATTCCCGCACTTGACCTGGCACATTCGCCATCATGATCTCGTTGACTTCATCACACGTGTCAATGTGCGGAGCGAGAATCAAACGATTGAGCAGCTCTTTGTCATTGCCAAGGAGTTGTTGGAAGTTAGGATAGACATAATCTATCAGCTCTTCCTTGCTCTTAACGAGGAACTGCGGAGGAATCCAGAAGTGCTCTCCGGTTTCTCCGAGCCCGATTTGGCGGCACATTTGCAAGTACGCTTGCTGACCTTGGCCCAGTCTCTGGTTGATGGTCAATTTCATCGTGGTGAATTGACCAAACAACGGAGACGTTTGAAAACAGGCTGTCACCTGAGCGGTTAAGCCTTCATGAGGCACGACCGGCAGCGACTGTTTGAAGTCACCGCTGAAAATGACCGTTTTTCCTCCGAAGAGGAGATCCTTGTGCTGGCGAATTGCCATCTCTTTGCACACTCGGTCGATGACCTCAATCACCGTGTTGTGAAGCATGGTGATCTCATCAATGATGATGAGTTGGGCCTCACGAATCCGACGGGCAAAGAAGCTCTCCAGCGGAATGCTTGGGAGTTTGTCTAATGACACTTCTCTACCCAGACGAAACGTGGAATGGGCTGTTTTCCCATATGGCAGCAAAATGGCTGCACACCCAGTGGATGCCGTAGCAAGCACTTTGTAGGTGTATGGGGCCTTTCGCAAGCGCCTAATAATTTGGCCAAACAGGAATGTCTTTCCTGTGCCTCCATCGCCGTATATGAAGAAACGGCGGGGGACAGTCGAATCCCTAGGGTTCGACTGTATTGCCAACAAAACAGCATCAAAGACCTTCTGTTGGTCGCTGTTAAGTGGCGGAGGGGTATTTGGCTGTGGACGAGGATTTGGTTGCCCTGGAGGCAAATTCAAATCATCATCGCCAAAGAAAAACTCTTCAATTGCCGCGTCAGTATTTTTGGCAATTGAAGTTGGCGGGTCTGGCAGGCTAAAATGCACACAGCTTAAGTTAAAGCAGCTGTGCAGCCGCCAATCAATGTCGGCTAGGGCTTCAAGCTCTGCTACTTTATGCTGTGCCAGAGTAATAATGCCTTGCGGATTGTACATTTGGTCTTTGTACTTGTTCCACAATTCTATGGCATTACTCGGCTGGCCATAGACCAGGATGCTCACAAAAAGCCATCTCATCTGATCTGGCCAGCGCGACAGAGCTGCCTCCGCCAGAGTTTTGTCCCAAATTTTGTCGTCTTCAAGAAGACCATGCATTATTGCAGCCTCAGTGAATGAGGTACAAAGCAACCCATTAACCATCTTAAGATGGTCTGGGTCTCCAGGAAAGTGACGCATAAGTGAATAGAGCGCGAACCTTTCCGGGTCCGATGGGGGTACAGGAACAATTCGGCCGATAGGTGGCCTTTTAATTTGCTGCCTTTTGTACAGGACCCATTTGTCCTTTGCCCATCGGAACCGCTCTGGGACTTTTTCGAAAAGAATGTCCTTAAACTTTGGATCATTCTTCCACTCATTTTGCCATTGTTTCCAATAGGCTGAACACTGCGTTTCTGGCAGTTCGCCTTGCTGGATTTGTTGAGCTTTGCTCACCAGCTGGAATGCCCTATATACAATGGGCTGTTGGTTTGGCAAATGAATTGCCAATTTGACAACATGATGCGAAAGACGGGCAAATGGCATTGAATGAACAATGGCATATGCTTCCGTTGCACCACGGAAGTTCATCTTGGCATATTGAGCCGGCTCATCAATTCCAATTTTATTGCCGGACTCTTCTTTGCACTCGACATAACAATGTCCTGGCCCTTTGAAAGGGTACTTGAGTGCGTATTTAATATTTGCTTTGTTACCATATGCAAACAGTACATTATGGTGTACTCGGTAACGCAGCAGAATATAAGGATTATACGGCACGACATGTGAGTTGTCGTATATTAAGCCGTTTACCTCTAATTGGGCACCACCATCAGATGGTGAAGGCCGGAAATACATCGCGGGCCTGTCCGGGCGCAAAATCGTACATTTTGAGTAAGGGGCTGGGAACCCCTTCTTGCACCGCCCGTAAATTGGGTCGCTAGGACCACACCAACTGTCACTGCATCTGTGCAGTTGCATATGCATTGTTTCGCGGATTTCGCGATGCATTTTTGCAATGGGCGTGTCGTCATCTTTATCAGGCAAAGATGGAATGTGCGCCCATATGTATTCCTGAATGACATATGGAACTGCGTCCAGGTCTGTTTGCGCCACAATGTGGGCATGTGGGCCTCCTCGGCCTTGGAACTCCATTGATTCACCGTAACCAAGGATTGTTCCGAAGAACTTTTTGTCATAAAGTTCTTCTCGGAACTCAGCGATTTTGCTGCTCCAGACACGCATCCACATGTCAAAACGGTCAGTAAATACTTGACCGTTTTTGTGTAAATTCTCTTTGAACTCAGGCCATTCCCTGTTGTTCGTGAAAGTAATGAAGAGACGCGCTTTCTTCGCGTCATGGCACCGTGCAAAAACGGTGTTGCAATCTTCATACATTTTCTTCCAATATTGGAGAGAATTTACGTTGTGTTCGGAAAGCCGAACAACACTGCCAATGTCATCAACAGTTTTCTGTTGGGCATTGGGGTTTTGCCGTGCTTGCTGCCTGTTGTATTGGTTGACCAAATACTGCAGCAGATTTTTTGGAGTGCTGATCCGCAGATCCATGTCAGGTCTACGCAAAAATGTTGCTATTTGCCAATCAATTTTTGCAGCCTGGTCAAGGATCCAGCGCTGACCAAGTCCTCCACCACATGAAAGAATGTGGTGGTATTGCAACTCCACATTTTCATCCCTTATTGCGAGATAATACTTGCAATAATCTCGCAGGGAGATAAATTGTTTGGATTTGTCAATCCGCCGGTGCTGCGATGAAACAGATGCTACAGATTCAGCATCTGAATCTGCGACTGACCCCGCATCAGATGATGCAATTGACTGAGTCTCGCACGACTCATTATCTGACTCGGCTTCCGAGTCAAATAGGCCAGATGCATTCTGAGCACCTTTTCGCTTACGCGATGGTGGCTTAGCATATTTAATGCCAGTTGTGTATCCATCATCGCCCATTGGCTTGATTAATGGATACGTAAGACTATCAGTCCACGGACTGAAAGGAGCAATTTCATTTAATTGCCCTTGTTTGTTCTCTACCCAAATTCCTTTGGGCGGAGGAGCACCAGTGGGGTCCGCATGAATAGCGAACATCCCTTCACCCGTAGAAGGGGTGATTATTTGGTGTGGGTGCAATTTTGGGTCTTTAAGACCAGCTGGAGCCCTGCGGCTATCCAACAAAGTCATGCGGAAGAAACGAAGCTCTTCCTGATTTTGTTGTTGGAGAAGCTCAGTGAGCTGCTCACGCGCCTGCTTATATGCCTGCGCAGCAGGATGATGCACTTGGATCATTTGTTCTAAGATCTCAAGAGTCTGCTCATTTAGCTGGTGACCCTGCACAAACTCATCTTCGTTTGTGATTTTCTCCCCAGTAAACCTGGGGTTGTTTCGACGCTGTTCCATAGCCTCGACTGGGTCCAGAATGTACAACTGGCCAAAGCCAGGAATCTGAGTTGTACCAGCCTGCATGCTGCTTATGCGGCGATGGAATTCTCCGTTAAGAATAACGGCCATCGGACCGCCAGCAGGGCTTGGTTTGTTGCCAGCGGAAACGCTCGCAAATTGGAACAGGTTGTTATAACGCGACATGTGTCGCACAAATTCTTTCCCTTCACGGGATTGCTTATTCCCCACAATCAGCTCTTTGAGCTCATCAGGATGCGGGTTAAGCATTGGCAGCACAACTCTTCCCTTCCGGCAGCAAATGTTACTGTCTTCATGTGAGAAGAGATGTGCACCGCAATCGGCGCATTTTTTGTCACCGAGTTTCCCGGAGTCACAATATTCCGGGAAATGTTTGGCTGCTGCTGCAGCGCATTGCCACCCCTTGTGAAATGCAGAGCAACGCCGTGTGATCGGCGTTGCCACTCCCAGCGAATTTGCTGGCGGGGGGCGTTTCGGCGCCGGTGAAGGCGAACGGCTAACAGAAGCTGAAAGCCTTTTTTGAACGCGCATTGATCGCCTTGGTGGCGTCTTAGGTCTGATGAAAATTACATCATCAGCCTGCGCGATTGGTTCTTGCTGGACAATTGTGTCCGCAACAACACCGTGGGTGTCAGCTTGATTTTCGCCGATCACTGGTGCTTGCGCAAGAACAGCAGTATCTTCCGAGGAAGGAAGCACTGCTGAATCATCCACTTCCATTGGCATTATGACCTTGGAGGAAGTTTGCGCTACATCCCCATTGTGATGAGACACAACAGCGAAAGATGTTGAAACACCTTCCCTTGGATGAAACGGCACAATATCTGAGCCATAAAGCTCATTTATGTGCCATAAAATGCGCTTCTTCTCATAATTGATGTTCAAATCCGGCAGAACAAATGTACGGTTGTTCATCAGCCAGGATTCAGCATACAGGCACACGAAGTACCCGCAGCTGTTACCATCATTTTGCTTTGTCAATTGCTGCACGTATTCAACAGCGAATGACGCATTCCCGGGCACTATCTCAGCAATTATTGACTGGATGAGTGCCATTCTCTCATCACTCAAGCTGCTCATATGCAGCGAGTCAAGGAAGTATGCACCATGTGCAACATCGTAGACGATGAGAGTCCAATGATTTGGGAAGTGAAGCGGCATAAGCACAACTTCAGGAACAGCATTCGGATCATAGCCGAAAGTGTAATTCTTCACGTTGGAAAATCGAGAAACATCAGTTCTCGATGCCAAAGAATCCACAACTACTGTTTTTCGTTGTGAAATGCTTGCAATGTAAGCTAAATAGGCAACAATAAAGCTGTCATTTAGCCATTCATTTGGCCTGTTCCAACAGGTCTCAATGAATCTTGGGCCAGAGCGTGGGCCAAGTGCTGTTTCGCCATCACGCTCATAAAGGCCAATTGCTGCCCATCTCCAAATTTTACAGGCCATATTTCGCGATGTGGCGAAATTAATTGGCACAGTGCTGAAGTCAATTTTTTCAGACACAATGTGCGAGGGTGCCGGAATTGGGGCATTTTCAAGATTGATATCCATTTCAGAGCTTTTGCTCATGGAATCAGTGAGTCTGCCTCGGCCTGGGCCTCCAATTTTTTTGGCAGGACGCCCTCCACGACTTTGAGTCGAAACAGGCGTCAAAGCAATAGCTTCATTGGAAAACATGGGTTGGCCACACTCGGCGACCTTTCCCCTTTTTTTGCACGGCGAACCCTGGTCACTTTGAGTGACCGCAGTTCGAGGTGTGTCAATGAGAGACACCCTTTCTTGCGTAGCCAAGATTGGCTTCGCTCCGGCTTTCGAGGGCCTGCCTCTTTTTTTACTTCCAATGGAAGACGCCGGCGTGCTTATTTGTAAAGCACTTAAGCTTGGGGTGGTGGTACCTCGGAGAGATGCCGATGCCTCTCCATTCCCATCTGCACTCCCGTCTGAGACGGGTGAGTTATCCCGACTGACAGATCGCTCTGCCTGTCGCCGATACACATCTTTCATCTTCTTTCTCAAATTCTTTTGTTTTGAAGGCATCTGAAACAACAAATCAGAAAGTGTTGCAAATGTGGCACAAAGTATGAGGAAAATAACCATATGATGCACATAAAATAAAAATATTTATTTAAAATTGCGCAAAAAGGTTATTCTGTCATCATTCTTCGCCGTGGAGTGTAGTCGTCCTGTGCTGAAATCCATCAGCCAGGGCTCACACATCTCAATAAGAATGCAGATGCAAAAGTTGGTGCGATACATTCCCCGAAGCGACGTCAGCGAACTACAGTGGTGCGACAAATGCCCCGAAGGGACTGTCAGCGAACCACATTGGTGCGACAATGCCCCGAATGGCCTGTCTGCGAACCACATTGATGCGACAATGCCCCGAAGGGCCTGTCAGCGAACCACATTAGTGCGACCAAGCCCCGAAGGGCCAGTCAGCGAACCAATTTTACACTGTGTCATGGTCGCAAAGCAGACCGACACTGATGGCTATGGTCGCAAAGCAGGCCAGCCTAGCCATGGTCGTCCTTTAAGGGACTGGCCATTGAACCACAATCCTCAAAAGGCAGTCCACATTTATTTGATGAACTCAGATTTCCTACGTTACTTCTCACCAGTCCACTGGTCTTGACAAAGTGCGGGACCAGCTTCGCACCGGCTGTTGGCCAGCAACGATAAGGAATTCATGGCGCCACCATTGAGCGGCCCAGCCACATGCATCTCTAGGCGAGAGCAAGTCTGGGCTTGCTTTCCATATCATGGTCGCAAAGCAGACCGATATGGGTGCCATGGTCGCGAAGCAGACCGGCACTGTGTCATGGTCGCAAAGCAGACCGACACGGTTGGCTATGGTCGCAACGCAGACCAGCCTCGCCATGGTCGCAAAGCAGACCGGCGTGTACACTAATATCATGGTCGCTAAGCAGACCGATATTTGCCATGGTCGCGAAGCAGACCGGCATGTGCACAATCTTATCATGGTCGCAAAGCAGACCGATAAGATTTTGATACAAATAAAAAATGTGAATCTCAAAATGAATAAGAGGACAGAAGCCTTTACAAGTGATTGTTCAAATATTTGAAAACAAAAATGTTTACTTAAATATTAATCAAGAGTAAAGGCTTCTTAAAAACTATTGTGGAGCTTATGCGTGCCAAAGTGTACGAAACTTATTTCCTAAGTAACCTCAGATTTGGGTTACTAAAACTATTTACTTAGTGTACACTTTGCCATAATTTAATATATATGTGCATCTGAAAATTTTTTCTTATTTTATTCAAATCATGGTCAAATCGATGAATTTTAAAAATTTTAATCGGCCAAATACAGCAGTTTCCTGAGAGAATTTTTTTAATCTCACAAAAAATTTGCGGGATGGAAAAAGCATCACCACAACAATGTTGAGATTTCAAAAATTCACAATAATTGATTTTCATAGGTTTGAAAATACAAATTTTGAAAATTTCAATTTTTAATTGCCGAATGCAATCAAAAAATTTAGAGCATAAAAAATATTTGACCGGTTAATTTGTGAAAAAAAAACTTGCGCAGCAATCCGCTTTTGCCATTGAAATGTTGTCCACCAGCGCATCAAAACCGAGCGAAAGCAGTGCAAAAAAACTTGCGCAGCAATCCGCTTTTGCCATTGAAATATTTGTCCACCAACGCATCGAAACCGATCGAAAGCAGTGCTAATTTGGGCCAAGTTGAGCAATGCCAAGAAAGGGAAAAACTCCTAAAATCCAAAAAATTTTTTAAAAATGATTAACAAAAAACAAAAAAATTTGGTACTTTTAAATGAAAAAAAGTAAAAATATATTTGTCTTTCTGGCTTTATGGGGTTTTCCACTAAAAAATTGCTAAATTATCTTTTAAAATGAAAAACATTCTAAAAATTAAAGTTTCTATAATTACGTGATAATTTAAAATCCAGCAAGGTTTCTGCTAATTGTAATTGATTTTTTCTTAAATAATTTATGATTTTGCCACCGAAACTTTTCAAAATTCTGCGATTTTAGAGACCAATTTTAAATTCATAAGGTTCAATTTTTTGGGGTGTTACCGTTTTTATGCATTTCAAATTCCAAAAATTACATAAGCAAAAAGCCCTAAAAAAACCCGACACTCTAACAAAAAAATCAAAAAGAATTATGAATTTTGGGAAAATAATAATTTTCAGCCATTTTTTGAAACCAAGAAAGGTTTGGGGCTCCTAAATTCCATTAAAACACTATTAGTTTAAGTAACCAAAAAATCAATCACTTTTACAAAAAAAAGTAAAAACAAAAAACTTATCGAAATTTGAAAAAATTCGGGTTTACCATTGAAATGTTTGTCCACCAGCAAATCGAAACGGGGCAAAAACAGTGCCAATTTGAGGCCGAGTTGAGCATGGTCAAAACAGGGCAAAATGTCCATCGAAACGTCGTTGCACACGTGCTGAAAAGTCATGAAAATTATAAAATCACAAAAAAAAAAAATTTTCAACATAAAAACACCCGCACTTTTACAAGAAAGAACTCAGACGAAAAATTTTTTTATTTTCATAGCCATATTTAAAACTGGAGGGCGTTTTTTGGGCACAAAATCCTTAAAACCCGAAAAAACTACTCATTTACAAAAATAAACTAAAAAATTGACAAATTTGGAAAATTTTTATTTTTAGAGCAATTTTGAAATGGAGGCCTCCGTTTTGGGCACAAACTTCTTAAAAAGCATTCAATAACCCTAAAAAAACTTGCCGAAATCCGTTTTGCCACCGAAATGTTTGTCCACCAGCGAATCGAAACGGGGCGAAATCAATGCCAATTTGAGGCCAAGTTGAGCATGGTCAAAACAGGGCAAAACGTCCATCGAAACTTCGTGGCACACCCAGCTGAAATTGTGAAAGAATAACTTTAGTAAATAAGTAAATTTGCGCTTAGAAAAGTGGCTTAATTTGGCAAAAGCAACCCTGAAACATAAATCAAATTGCAAAATTACTTAAAAAATTTGATTTTTCTCTTAATTTCAAACAAAAATGTTACAATTTATTAAATTGCTCAATCTATCAAATAATTTTAAGCATATAAAATCACAATAGGGTGCTTAATTGAGTAAAATGAGTGCGAAAATCTAAATTTAAAATTGCAAATTTCCCAAAAAAAATTTTTCTGATTTAAAAAAAATATTTTCGTTTTTATTTACGATGCTCTGAAACATAAGGAAAATAGAAAATTCCTCAAAAAAATTTCACTTTTTTTTAAGTGCCAATCAAAAATTGTAGAGCTTAATGGTCAACATTGCATTGCGCAACTCGGTCAAAATGGACTAAATAATGGTGACAAAAATGGGAGTCAAGTTAATTTTTCAAAAATGTGTTTAAGAATTTCCAATTTTTATTAAAATTTTTTTATGCAAAACAAAAGGGTCCCCCCCCTATGGTTTTTGATAAAATTCAAAATCCAAAGTCTAAAAGAGTATCTTTCTGAAATTTTTTTCACTTTTTTCCAATTATTAAATAGCGTGAAACGCGTACCATCTTTTAAAAAAAATAAATTCTGCGTCAAAATCCCTGTCCTGTATATACTCACCTCCTCAAGCAGTTCCTCGAAAGGGTTGTGGTCCAACCGAAGTGTGCCGAGTTGCTGGAGCCGTGAAATTCGATTTGTCAACCGTACAAGACGATTTGAAGCAAGATTTAGGCTGACAATTGACCCTGAAGAGCATCGGAGAACATTTCCTGACAATTTGAAATCTGTTTAGCACTGGAGCAGTACAAAAAACTGCCAAGAAAATTTTTAAGAAATTTTTTAAAAACCCTAAAGCAAAAAAATTTCACAGTGATTTTTTCAACATTAATGCTGAATTACAAGTTTTTTCAAGAATTAAAAAAAACGCTAAAATTTTTTCCAGAAATTAAAAAAAAATTCTCACCGGCAAATGCTCAAATTCGTTAGGCTCAAGTCCAATGTGTTTAGCTGTTCCAGCCTTGAAATTGCACAAAATTGGCGCCAATTGCGTTCTGTGCACCATTCGTCCGAGCCCAATTTGTTGGCAGCAAATGAAAGTTGTTGCAAACGGCGCATGCCAAACCAACGGATGTCCACGGCACGAAAATCAATCCCGACAATGTCGAGGCGTTGGAGATAGGTCGATGAGGCTGTAAAAGCACATACCTATAATTAATGAAATCTGGCCATAAATTTGGGGAAGGGTGGGAGGGAAATGCATTAGTAGCAAATTTCGTTAAAACTGTATTCAAAAAATGAATGCTTATATTTAGTATGAGCTGAAATAAGTTCTTTTTCTATTTTTCGCCTTGCCTAGTAATTTTGAAAAATTATAGCAAGAAAAAATGGGTGCACCCCAAAATTTCGCCACCAAATTTCGCCGCCATAATTTCGCCGGCTGAAATTTTTAAATGCTTTTTCATTTCGTAAACTAATACTGTACCACTATTCGAACTAAAAAGGCAAAAAAATTTAAGCTTTGCCTATAATTTAAAAAATTATACCGGAAAAGTTAAGAATTGTTAAATTTTTTGATCAAAAATGGTCAATTTTTTGAATTATAAACGTTAATTGAGGGTTATTGCTAGAAAATTTCAAAAATTTTTAAGTCGCTATTTATACATCGAATTGCTTAAAATTTGCTTTGACTCCTTCCCACGCGCCTTCAAGTGATAAGCAAGATTGTTACCGGTACTTTTGCAGTTTGGGGGGGGGGTGGGTAGCATTTTAATTTAAAAAAAATTTATCCATTTTTTTAAATTTCGTCAAATCTGTCGGTATCTCATTTTTCCATCTTCAGAAAAATTTTGTTAATAAAAGGTTTGAGAATTGCAAGATTTATCCCAGCACTTTGAAAAGCCAAGAAAAATTATTCATTTATTTAATTAGAAAATCGGTAATCTCAGCCCAAAAAAGCGCCAACAACTTTGCCTAGTTTTCCCAAAGCTGCGATCAGATCGGCTCATTCGGTGGTCGACTCGAACGACTTGAGCGCTTTGTCCACGGCGGACGCGTAGGCGTAGTATTTGGTGCTGTTTTGGTGCGAAAAGAAAGTCAGAGCAGAAAATTGGTGCTGGTCGAAGCCTCGGAATTATGTGCTTAAATATTGAAAATTAAATTGGAAAATAGGGAAAATTGGGGAGGAAACCTTAGGTCGCCCATTTCGAAGAAAGTCGGTTTTGTTCCTCCCCAATTTACGCGTTCGGTCCGTCGTTCGTCCGACCGAGGACGACAAATGGGCGACAGAAAGCGACGGATTGGCGAGAATTGAGCATTCGTTGGTTGGTGGCGGGACGGAGGAGGAGGAGGGAAAGTTGGGGTCAACTGAAGAAGAAAGTGCTTTTCTTCAAACATTCATGAGAAAGTTGTTTAATTCGGCCTTGAAAATACCGTCTTGCATAGCTTTACGCTTCTTCGTTATCGCTTGCTGTTGTGCCATTTTTTAGCGTCTTTAATTATTAAACCGCAAATTGTTGAGTAAAGAGAAACAAATCTGCAATATTTTATGGCAAATTATAAAAATTTAAACTCATAAAATAATTAAAAAGGAGCTTGACCAAAATTTTAATGGAAATCCAATAATAAACACTCTTATGATGTAAAACAATATTTACTTCGTTCTGTGTAAATTTTCTTTCTATTTGTTAAATCAACACCAATTTTTGCATATCGATAGAAAAAAATTTGCATCGATTAATGCTGAATTATTTTTGTCTATGGTCAAACTCAAAAGTTACATAACAAAACATAAATTATTTCTTTCCTCTCCTTTTGGCGTACTATCTTCATGTCTCTAACACATA
Organism: Heterodera glycines; assembly: GCA_004148225.2. NCBI lineage: Eukaryota > Metazoa > Nematoda > Chromadorea > Rhabditida > Heteroderidae > Heterodera > Heterodera glycines. The sequence goes on along the minus strand of CP049708.1, from coordinate 14,531,234 downwards.
AAAAAATACAAATTTCGCAAATTCTAACAATTCTTTTTTATAAGGGTACAAAATCAGTACAAAGATGATTAGAACAGGTAGAAAAGTGATTAGAAGAGGTGTAACAATGATTAGAAAGGTAAAACAGTGATTAAAAAGGGTACACTCATGGTTTTAAAATTAAATAATCAAGGAAATAGTTTATTAAAAGTAAGAATAAAAATTGAATGCAATTAATTATAAATTTAAAAAATAAAATAAATTATTCCTTTTATTAATTAAAATGAGAATTTGAAATGTACATGAATTGTATATATATTTAAATTGAAATTAATTTTTTGACAAATTCTAATTAAAAAACAAATGACTTCTTTAATTTAAAAAGAAATAAATAATCAATTTTAAATGTCAAATTTAAATTTGTTGGTTCAGATGGGCGCTTCGCGCCCGTTTTTTAAATTTTTTTTGGTTCAGATGGGCGCTTTTACACCCGTTTTTTAAATTTTTTGAACTCATATGGGTGCTTTGCGCCCGTTTTGTGCGAAATATTGACTAAATATTGAAATGTACAATTATTGAATTTATTGCATTGACATTAATTGATCGAATTGGTTGGAGAGATTTTTTCGAATTTTTAAAAAATTATTAGGGGTTTTTAGTCCACATCGAGGCTCAAGACGGGCGCTTCGCGCCCGTTTTTAAATTTGTTGGCCTTGGACGGGCGCTTCGCGCCCGTTATTTAAAGTTTGTTGGTTCATACGGGCGCTTCGCG